>CABEEJ010006588.1:13810-26658 GCA_901482245.1 Timema douglasi | reverse complement strand
GGGGCTTTATATAATGGTTTAGGGGGGGGAAATGGTCAATCAAGGTTTCATTGGCCCTTGGGGGTTCCCCCCCCCCCCCCGTTCTTCACCACCCACACTTCACCCGATCTTCCTTTTCCACTTTTCACAAATTAAATATCATGGGAAATATATATCGCAAATTTCAGAAGTTATTTAAGCCACAAGTTTCTAACCGGGTGTTTGTAAACCTTGCAAAATCAGATCATGTTGTTTCTTTAGCACCGCGTCTTACTACCCATTCGGGGTTATACGCTGATGTACTAATTATTCTAGTGGTTTTAGAGATTAGGAAGGCTATATTGAGAAGAAGTGTACACGAATTTGTAAATAGAGTGGAAAACCATATTGTGAAAAAAAAACACCCTCAGTACACCCGACCGATATTCGAACCCTGATATCCCAGTCTTCGGTAGTCTAGTCCAACACGAGAGTAGCGCGTTTGACCTCGCGGCCACCGAAGCGGGTCAGGTGTATATTAAAGTATACAAATGCGAGTATTCCTCTATACTTCCTTTCTCGGCGATACGTTTTGAAAGAAAATAGCGCCAAATTTTGGTATCACGCTAACTCGTCTTCTGTTGGCATTATGTAGTTTATTATTATGGCGCTGCTCTACAGGCGTATAAACCTTGTAAAGGGCGGACTTTCAGTGAGTAAGTACAAGCTAGGAAACCGATAAAAGTACAGAGAGGTCACACACTTAAGGATGTTGAGGATCGAATCTCCGTCGGGTGATCCAGGGGAACTATGTCATCCCTACTCTTGAGATAAAGCTGTTAATAAATCTAAAATATAATTTTATAAAAATCGACCACTGGAGGCCTACCACATTTTCATTTTAAAACAATTACAAAACCGCATGCCTAGTTAGAAATATACTTAATACATCCACTAAGTACTGTTTTCCAACCTGTGGTCAGTTTCTTAATCAAGCCATAGATTTTACTCTACCGGGTTGTTAGCATAGCATAGCATACAATAGCATGCTCTGATGCACCCTGAAGAGGAGCACAAGAGCGAGTTCCAACACGTACCGACCAATTGGTCACACCGTGTGGTTCGTAAAAGTTTAAAGGCGGGTTGTCGCGTTCGCGAAGTTCTAAATATTAAAGAATCCGATATTAAATATTAACATTGGGGGAGGGGGGGGAATTTAATAAAATAAAAACCGAATAGAGGTTTTTAGAGTAACGTGCGATAACTTAAGAGGCTAGGACAGGCACAATATCCAGCCCCCCGGCCGTTAATTCATCACTGTTGGAAGGGTAATCCCACATTTCACCAATGATACATTTTTCGATCATACCGGGAATCGAACACCGGGACTATTAGATCAGTAGGCATACACATTACCGACTGCCTACTTAGAAAATGTAAAAGAAAAAAGGTTGTTTTTTTGTTAGACTTCGTATTTAGTGAATCACTTTTTTAAAATACTATCATTCTCAATACTGTACTATAATTGATTTATTAAATGTGCCAGAAACCTACCTCGGTGGTTGCATGGTCGAAGGCGTCACTCACGCAATAGACTGGACTGCCGACGAGGGGGAGATCGGTCTTTGAATCCTTGTTGGGTGTAGAGAGGGTGGTTTTTCCTAAATGGTTTTCCACTCTCTCTTCCCCTCCCTCCACGCAAATGGGGTACACGTCTTCTAGATTCACCTTTTCATTCCTAAAACATTAAATTAACTAGTACATACGCGTACAGTAACCCCGTGGCTTCTTTGGTGCTGACTGACAGCTCACAGCTGACTGACAGCTCACAGTCAACATTTAGGTATATACCTAAAATTTTGACCGTCAGAAGTGACAGTTGCTAAACAAATGTTTTTGCAGATCATATGGTTCGGTGTAGGGATACATAATTTGGTCTGGTAACTTTTCAAAGCCGTCAGCTGTGAGCTATCATTCAGCACCAAAGAAGCCACGGGGCTACTGTAGAACCTGAAATGGTAGTAAGACGTGCGAGAAGTGGTGGGATATTTTTCTAGACTATTTTAATAACCCGCCTAGGTAGGAGGTATAGGTGGTGTTTGTGTGTGAGGCTGCACCTATATTGGAACCGTATTCCTCTCGATCCGATGTCGTCCGTCGTGAGTGCCTACACTGGCCTCGGTTACACCCTATCGGGAAGGAGTTGTGTTGTGGTGGGTACCATGAGTGATTCTGAAGATGATGCTAGAGAAGAACGTTCTCCTTAATAAGAGACGTAGAAAAGAGGTATGGGTGCATCACTTTAATGAAGATACATCTGCAGGGGAAGTTAAAAAACAACTTGCCAACCTTTACCAAATTACCCGGATAAATTCAAGCACTACCACCGTGTGACTATATAAACGTTTGAATATATTCTTGAAGGCATAAAGGACGACGTAACTGTCCAATCTAACATCAGGGTATGCATCAGCCCCGAAGAAAAACTATCAGAATACGGTAAGTGAACACAATTAACCATTATTTATTAACATTTTTGACAGTAATATTAGGTATTATTAATAAAGAAGTAACTGTTAATAAGTACCTACGTATGAGCTAGAAATCGCAATGAAAAAATCGTTTGCTTCAAAACTAAATTAGTATCCGACTGTAATATCAGCAGTTTAGATGTTAAGGAACCCAGTGGGAAATATACTTTTATTATACATAAAGGCATACAAACAGTAAAGAGAAATGTAAATTATGGACTTCAAATACAAAATAAATATTGTATTTCCTTATATAAAACTGCAAATGAATGAAAAAGTCACATGCCCAGTATTGAGTAATCGTCCAGTCCGAGCTCCAAGTTGCCAAGTTGTTGGGCAGCTTAAGACGCTTGATTTACACCGGCAAAGGAAGGCGATTGTTGTAATTAATCAGATGTACCTGTATGATGGATAAGGGGACGATTGTTTTGACGACTAACGAGAACCAGTGGGTGAGGGTATGACTCCTGACGATCTCACTTCACTAACAAAATTGTGTGCTTCCAATGCTTCAGTGACGTCCCCCAAGATTTTCATTCGTAGTTTCATTTCCTCCAATTGATTGAGTTTAACAGTAGTCAGTAAACTTATGAAGAAAGAATAGTCCTCATTATCTTGGTATTTATGTGTTTTTCGAGAAACATGTTGTTCGATCAGGTCGATCTGCCTTTTTTTCAGTGTCAAGTGCCTGTGAATCGCAACAATTTTTCTTTTTCTTATGACGTTTTGGTTCATTTGCCTGAGGTTTGACAAATGAAACAGATGCCTCTGGATCTGCATCATTTGCAGTTTCCTCATCTGCCGTGGCGGGGCTTCGGTCACGTGGAGACGGCTCATTTTCTTTTACTGTGGCAGTCAAATTTCCTGAGCTGTCCCTGGGTGTCATAACGTCCTTCACAAACAACTTGTTGTTGAAATAAGGTCATTTATCAGGAGCAGACGCTTCTTGACCGCTCTTGGTTTCATGATGCAATTTATATTCATTTGAAAAAAAAAAAAAACACAAGTACGGCATAAACCTCACAATAATGGTCTTTTATACATAACTTTGTTTTTTCTGTTTCAGTTACTTGGTGACGGGAATGTCGGTCCTTGGGTCTAACGTTTCGAATGAATGATTATACAGTAGGCCGATGTGTCTCGTCATTTATGGATACGATATGGAAACATTTCTCTCGGCGACACCAACTTGTTCCTGATCAGAAAAAATTTGAAGAAATAGCGGTGGGATTTCACGAGCGGTGGAGTTTTATCCATGCCGCTGGATGTATTGATGGCAGGCACATCCGAATTAAATGTCCAAAAACAAATTGGAACTACGTATTTTAACCACAAAAAGTTTTTTTTCCCAATAGTGCTACAAGCTGTTGCGGACTATCGCTATCGATTTATTTTTGTGGATGTGGGAGGTTTTGGAAAACAAAGTGACGGAGGAACTTTTTCCGTTTCTATTTTGTCTACATTCTTGGAGAACTGTCGCGCTGCTTTACCGCAACCTTCACCTGCCAAAGGAATTGTTACAGATGTGACGTTTGTCATGCTTGGAGACGATGCGTACTATTTTAAAACATATCTAATAAAACCTTACTCCAAACGACTTCTCTCACACGAAGAGAAAGTTTTCAACTACAGGCTATCGAGGGCAAGAAGATGCGTAGATTGTGCCTTCGGTATTATGACTGCCAAGTGGCGTTTACTGAGAAAATGTATATAAACCGAAATTGACAAAGTGGAGAGGATTGTGAATTGTATCTGCTTACTGCACAACATTTATTATTGACCGTGAAGGCGGTGACTTTTTCAGTTTCGTGAAATAACAAGATTGTTTGATCGAAACTCCACTTCAATAAAATAGTTCATCAAGAACGTTCAACAGCAGGCTAAAATCATACTCAACCTAATCGGCGCGGTTCCGTGGCAAAACGAACTCGTCAAATAACAATTAATTATTATTGCTTTATAACTATTAAATACTGATCTTTTAAAATGTTATAATTAATGCAATCGCAATCTGTAATGATTTGTAGTAACAGGTAGTAATTTGAAATCCAGCATTAAAAAGCACTGTAATACGTATTTATCTTTTCCTAATAGTTGCCCCCCGAATAGACTCCACAGTTCAGGTTTAAGGTCCCGGTTATGGTAGTTTTTGTTCCGCTGGTCCCACAGGCGCGGCTCATTCCTCACAAGACCAATCATTCCCCGTTATTGTGTGCAGTCGGGATGAGAGATCTGACTGGAAACAAACATGTTTGACCGGGCAACTCGTCGGGCGTCATCGTTTATGGTCGTATCGGGCTTCCTTCTCCAAAGTAGGCACCTACGTTATATCTTGGTGTTTGTTTGTCGTCTTACATCGGATCGGGACACACACGGATCCCAATATAGGTGCAGTCTTATCCGGGCTGTGAACCCTGTACTTAGATACACGGCGGCTAGGGTAGGGCGCCCCCCGATGCAAGCAGGCTGGCTGGCAGGAGAGAGAGCTCTATTGATCGCAGACTTGTCCTGTGTGGCCGGCTAGCGCCAAGCTCTGTGCAGATTATCCTCATCCTGCACGCACACATGGTCGCGGGGTCAATGCGTCTCTCCTACTTTCATTACTAATACGGTCATTCAAACCCACCATGATTACCCACGAACCAACCGAAACCAACAGAACAAATTTTCGAATTTTAGAAGAAAATATTTGGATAGTTCGTATCCTGGATATAGCGTTAGGTTTATTGACGCAAAGTAAAATATAAAGTGGAGAGCCCTACAACTTAATTAAATGGGTAGCGTGTCTGTCTACTGAGCTAAGGCTTTGCGAGTTCGATTCCTGACATGGCCGAAAAATGTATCATTGGTGAAAAGTGGGTTTACCCTTTCACAGTGATAAATTAACGGCTGGGGACTGGATGTTGTGCCTGTCCTAGTATTAAGTTAGATTATAAGACGTATGAAGCTACGACAGGCCTAGCAAGCCGGAAGTGGAAAATATATGGCTTGAATAAAAAAAAACTGACTTGGGTCACGAGCTGAAAACAATAATGGATGTAAAAAAAATAGTAAAAGATAAAGCTGGGAATTCTGTACTGGCGGCGAGAGGGTATTCCTAGAAGAGGGGATGTGTGTTGACTCGGCTTTTGTCGCGTCTGTGTGACAATATAATCAAGTGACGCAACTGACTGATTTAAGTGCATATTTTCTTCTGTTAAGTTCACCACGCTTTAATATTATATGTTAGTTTTTTTTAACAAACGTAATACAAAATCGCTGTACACTTACACCCGACAAACTATGCTAGTACCATTAAATTGTGTTCAAAGTTTCGGCGTACAGTGCCAGGAGAGCAAAACTGTTCAAGCATGCGTGTACAACAGGTTGCATAGGACTGCATACCTCGACATCTTAGAGCACAGCAGCAGAACATACCACAAATAACAGTAAACAGCACATCAGTCCATCTAGAAATGGGAACACGTTCTAGGTTCAGCCATTAACGGTTCTACACTAAAGAAAGTGCTTGCCATTATTACATGTGCAATGCCACGCACCTAACTCCCATGCAACCCGTTATACACGCATGCTTGGCAGTTTTACTCTCCCGGCGCTGTACGCCGAAACTTTGAACACAATTTAATGGTATTAGCGTAGTTTTCCGGATGTGAGTGTGCAGGGATGTTGTATTACTTTTGGTTTCAAACTTTATATACAACTTAAGCGTTGAGTTTCCAAACACCTTGTTCACTGTATAATGTGTATTTAATATAGCATACATTATTATTTATAATACTATAAAGCCACATGGCTGACTCACTCACTGACAATGTTTACCCACTTCCAGATGAGCTAAAAACTTGAAATTTGGCATATTTATAGCTTCTAGCCTGTAGCCGACGGGGAAATTCCAAAAAGTAAAAAGAAAAATCCATGCTTCCCCCCCNCCCCCCCCCCCCCTAAAAATAATAATTCAAAATGGCGGAGCAACTTTAAAGACGGTGCTGATCTTTCTTTGGAGGTCTCTTGCGGCTAAACGGTAAGACCTATCAAAAAACTGCACTGGAATTACATTAGGTTACATCCATTTACAAAGAAAACTCACTGAGGGTTTTGGGGGCTCCGCCCCCAACGAACAAAGCGTGTGTAGCATACATAACGCTAGTTTATATATAGCATATTTTGAGGGTGTTGAGTTATTGTGTCCCAGATGTCTAGATAATCATTGAAATGATTTATTCGAATTTTAGTTATTACGAACTTTTTTTCAGATATCACTTGGACTCGGAATTAAAAAGGTTCCAGTGTATTTTGATTTCTACGAAGTACTGGCAGCTCCTGTAGGAGGCGATATGTGGACAATGACAGAGAGAGAGAGAGAGAGAGAGAGAGAGAAGTCTGATACAGGCATTGTGAGATTAAATTCTTGAGAAGAAGTAAAAGGTTGTATGAGGTCGGATAAAATAATAAATCAGGATATATCAAGATACCCTGATATCTACAATACTAGTGAGAGAGTAGGAGAATATCAAGATAGTTGGATTAGCCGTGTAATAATTATTAAATATTTGAGTATTTTCATTTTCCCGGAACAACGGGAAACACTAATTCGACTGTATAGTGTATGTAATGTTATAACAACTTTTTTCACGGGCTTAGCTGTCCTCGGGAAGATTATCAAGGAGAAAAAAACCTACAAATTCATAGGTGCGATTTGTTGACTACTAGGTCGGCAACCTGTTTAAGAATCGATCAACTTTTAAGTTTATCAAAGGTCCCGCGATCACACCTCGTTTCCCTATTCTACTTTTAATTCTTTATTTCCTATATATCTTATATTTATTCCTTATATTAAATATTTCCTCTAATATTTATGTCCCTGCTTTTATATAAAATACATAATATGAATAAAATGTACACTCTGTTTACACTGAAAGGTCGAAGTCCTACCGTGAGCCCACCTTATATGCTGTACCTAGAGATGTGAGACGGCAAATTATTAATAATTAGAGAGGGTGACCTGGCGGTCTAGGGGTAAGGTAATAATAATAATAATTAGAGGTAGTGATAGTAGTAATAATAGTAGTAAGTAACACCTGCTTTGGGGGCCGCACGGTCCAGCGCGCTACTCTCGCAATAGACTAGACTGCCGATGACAGGGAGATTTTCCCGTAAAAAAGTTTTCCATTCACTCTCCACACGAATGCGGATGCAATTCCTGTAAATTCAACTTTACTTATTCCTAACCCATTAGCGTAATTAGCAAATAGATGTATAAACCGAAAGGGTAGTAAGACGCGGTGATAAAAATAATTTAGTAAATAGACAAATGAATGCGAGCCTTTGTAGACCCATTATGTTGATAAATCATACTTCAATTTTTTTATCACTAATAAGTTAACTAAAATAACATTAAGGTAGGCCCAGTATTTGTCTCTCCCCCCTCCCCCTATCCTCCGTGCTTCCTATCTACCCCTCCCCCACTCGCGTTGCCCCCCCCCTCTTCTTAAAACCCACTCGTCTCCTTAACACGCTATATTTTGAAGTGTAATAGGCTCTACCTACAAAATTTAAACCCTACACCGCAAGCCGCCACTGCGGAAAATTTTCATCTCTAGCTGTACCATAGTGGAACAAAGCAAGGCAGCAGTCTTACCTTGACTGATTACACTATGGCCCTATCTTATTCTGTATTATAGTGGAATAATGCAAGGCAATTTCGTCTTTTCTTGACGATATAGTTTACTCATGCGATCGATCGACTTGTTTCCGACTCCGCCTCTAGATCTTCTAGTTTCATACCGCTGTTTGCGTGCTCGGTCGCCTTAAACCCGTTGCCCTAAAGTCAGTCCCGATAGCAAGTCACTGTAGGTGATTTATTTGGTCCCGTCACGTTTTAGTCATGTTTATCAAGTTTGGTCTCACTGAAGTCACTTTTTTATCTTTTAAATAAATTATTTTCACAAGTCTCTGTTATTGATATAGTAAAAAGTCGTGTTAGATAATTAAATACAGTTTCCTTTGTATTTCAGCTAGTGGGTGTTAAATATAAGGTCGGCGAGTAATATAAGTTCTGTGTGTGGGGTTTAGGAGTGCGACAGGAGGGGGGTGGTGGGGTTAAAATTAGAAGAGGGGAAGTAAGGCTCCCCAGAAGGTATGTAAAAGGTGTCAGGAAAATTGCGCTCGGGAAAACTACCTTTCCAGAAAAAAAAGAGGGAAAACTGTACTCTCCCATGAATCATCACACTAATAGGTGGGAAAACTGCACTCTCCCATGAATCATCACACTAATAGGTGGGAAAACTGCACTCTCCCATGAATCATCACACTAATAGGTGGGAAAACTGCACTCTCCCATGAATCATCACACTAATAGGTGGGAAAACTGCACTCTCCCATGAATCATCACACTAATAGGTGGGAAAACTGCACTCTCCCATGAATCATCACACTAATAGGTGGGAAAACTGCACTCTCCCATGAATCATCACACTAATAGGTGGGAAAACTGCACTCTCCCATGAATCATCACACTAATAGGTGGGAAAACTGCACTCTCCCATGAATCATCACACTAATAGGTGGGAAAACTGCACTCTCCCATGAATCATCACACTAATAGGTGGGAAAACTGCACTCTCCCATGAATCATCACACTAATAGGTGGGAAAACTGCACTCTCCCATGAATCATCACACTAATAGGTGGGAAAACTGCACTCTCCCATGAATCATCACACTAATAGGTGGGAAAACTGCACTCTCCCATGAATCATCACACTAATAGGTGGGAAAACTGCACTCTCCCATGAATCATCACACTAATAGGTGGGAAAACTGCACTCTCCCATGAATCATCACACTAATAGGTGGGAAAACTGCACTCTCCCATGAATCATCACACTAATAGGTGGGAAAACTGCACTCTCCCATGAATCATCACACTAATAGGTGGGAAAACTGCACTCTCCCATGAATCATCACACTAATAGGTGGGAAAACTGCACTCTCCCATGAATCATCACACTAATAGGTGGGAAAACTGCACTCTCCCATGAATCATCACACTAATAGGTGGGAAAACTGCACTCTCCCATGAATCATCACACTAATAGGTGGGAAAACTGCACTCTCCCATGAATCATCACACTAATAGGTGGGAAAACTGCACTCTCCCATGAATCATCACACTAATAGGTGGGAAAACTGCACTCTCCCATGAATCATCACACTAATAGGTGGGAAAACTGCACTCTCCCATGAATCATCACACTAATAGGTGGGAAAACTGCACTCTCCCATGAATCATCACACTAATAGGTGGGAAAACTGCACTCTCCCATGAATCATCACACTAATAGGTGGGAAAACTGCACTCTCCCATGAATCATCACACTAATAGGTGGGAAGACTGCACTCTCCCATGAATCATCACACAAATAGGTGGGTAAACTAATTGAAGTTACCAAATTAATTATTGACGACCTTTTACTCCATTTTTTTAATCTAGATTAGACTCTTCAAACACTTTTCTAGGTCCTTGGGAGTACTTGTTTTGTAAGTGTGTAAAACAATGTGTGGGGCGTACTTTCCCAAATAATGGTGTGATGATTGATAGGAGGGCGCACTTTTCCCAACTAATGGTGTGATGATTGATAGGAGGGCGCACTTTCCCACCTAATGGTGTGATGATTGATAGGAGGGCGCACTTTTCCCAACTAATGGTGTGATGATTGATAGAAGGGCGCACTTTCCCAACTAATGGTGTGATGATTGATAGGAGGGCGCACTTTCCTAACTAATGGTGTGATGATTGATAGGAGGGCGCACTTTCCTAACTAATGGTGTGATGATTGATAGGAGGGCGCACTTTCCCAACTAATGGTGTGATGATTGATAGGAGGGCGCACTTTCCCAACTAATGGTGTGATGATTGATAGGAGGGCGCACTTTCCCAACTAATGGTGTGATGATTGATAGGAGGGCGCACTTTCCCAACTAATGGTGTGATGATTGATAGGAGGGCGCACTTTCCCAACTAATGGTGTGATGATTGATAGGAGGGCGCACTTTCCCAACTAATGGTGTGATGATTGATAGGAGGGCGCACTTTCCCAACTAATGGTGTGATGATTGATAGGAGGGCGCACTTTCCCAACTAATGGTGTGATGATTGATAGGAGGGCGCACTTTCCCAACTAATGGTGTGATGATTGATAGGAGGGCGCACTTTCCCAACTAATGGTGTGATGATTGATAGGAGGGCGCACTTTCCCAACTAATGGTGTGATGATTGATAGGAGGGCGCACTTTCCCAACTAATGGTGTGATGATTGATAGGAGGGCGCACTTTCCCAACTAATGGTGTGATGATTGATAGGAGGGCGCACTTTCCCAACTAATGGTGTGATGATTGATAGGAGGGCGCACTTTCCCAACTAATGGTGTGATGATTGATAGGAGGGCGCACTTTCCCAACTAATGGTGTGATGATTGATAGGAGGGCGCACTTTCCCAACTAATGGTGTGATGATTGATAGGAGGGCGCACTTTCCCAACTAATGGTGTGATGATTGATAGGAGGGCGCACTTTCCCAACTAATGGTGTGATGATTGATAGGAGGGCGCACTTTCCCAACTAATGGTGTGATGATTGATAGGAGGGCGCACTTTCCCAACTAATGGTGTGATGATTGATAGGAGGGCGCACTTTCCCAACTAATGGTGTGATGATTGATAGGAGGGCGCACTTTCCTAACTAATGGTGTGATGATTGATAGGAGGGCGCACTTTCCCAACTAATGGTGTGATGATTGATAGGAGGGCGCACTTTCCCACCTAATGGTGTGATGATTGATAGGAGGGCGCACTTTCCCACCTAATGGTGTGATGATTGATAGAAGGGCGCACTTTCCTAACTAATGGTGTGATGATTGATAGGAGGGCGCACTTTCCCACCTAATGGTGTGATGATTGTTAGGAGGGCGCAATTTTCCTTAATCCATGTAAAGTCGATTCGCCATAGGAGGGGTGTTAACGGACAGTTAATACAAGTTACCAGATATACTTTCATATATTCATCCGCCAAACCAAATTATCTGCAAGAGCATGTGTTGATTCATTGTCACTTTAGGCCAGTCATAACTTTCACAACTGACAATTGACTAAAGTCAATGGAGTGAAATAAATACATTAGGATTTAACTAATTTGACATTTGGTCAATTACAAAAATTTGGGGGTTCAAACCCACCATAATTCACCCACAAAACTCCTATTTTTAAATCAATGGTAACAAAAATAAAATTTAGTTCTAGTTTTAGAAAGAAACATGTGAATAACTCGAAGCCCTATCCATTGTAAATTTTTTCGCGTTTGTACTCATTTCAAACCTGTCTTAACGATCGTAATTAAACCACCTCATATATCGGGAATGTCAAATAAAGTTGGAATTAGCCCATTAACCGGTAAATGAGAAGGCGGGGAATTGAGCACCGGCGGCGAGCGGGTTGCCTAATATAGGGGATATGTTGGCTCGGATTTCATCAATTCTGATTTGAGTCTGAAATTTTCGTATGCTAATTTTTTCCATGTTTTTATATATTGTATTTGAGTTTTTGTGTTTTTTTAAAATATTTATGTATTGTGTAGGTTATCGCTACTTTCGCAATAGACTAGACTGCCGGTGACGAGGAGATCGTGGTTCGATCCCGGTCGGGTTCACTAAGTGTGGTTTTTTTCCCTAAAGGGTTTCTCCACTCTTTCCACGCAAACGCGGGTGCACTGACTTGAAATTCAACCTTCCTCACCCCTGATCCTTTAGCGTATTATTCATAAAGTTCAACCGAATGGGCAGTAAGACGTGGTGGTTAACAAAGAGGTTACTAAGACCTAAAATCGAATGGAATGTGTCAATTTCGCATATGAGACCTTTCTGGGCTCTTGGTAGGTGTCCTTTTGTAGCACCGCACTTTGGGCGTGCCTTTTTTTTCCGCCTCGTCTTTCTACTTGTTCGGGTTTTACGCTTGTACACTAATTACGCTGATGGTTTTAGGGATTAGGAAGGCTATATTTATATGAAATGTAACCGCATTTGCGTGAAAGAGTGAGAACCCATTATGGAATAACGATCTCGGTACGCCCGATCGAGATTCAAACCTTGATATCCCCTTCATCTACAGTCTAATCTACTGCGAGTGTAGCACTTTAGACCACGTGGCCCCCGAAGTGGGTCAATCTATTGTTATGCCCTTTGGTAAATAGAAATGTTACTTTTTTTTTCTCACCCGCCTCGGTGGCGTAGTTGGCTAACGCGCTTGTCGTGTTGAGCTAGACTGCTGAGGACGGGGAGATCGAGGTTCGAATCTCGGTCGGGTGAAC
>CABEEJ010006588.1:0-13755 GCA_901482245.1 Timema douglasi | reverse complement strand
GGGGGGGGTATCCTAAATGTTTTTTCCACTCTCCCTTCACGCAAATGCGGGTTCACTTCCTCTAATTCAACCTTCCCAATTCCTAACCCATTAGAGTAATTAGTACTTAAAGCGTATAACCCGAACGGGTAGTAAGATGCGGTGCTAAATATTATTATTATTATTTCCTCAACATGTTTCTTTAATAATATGTTATGTTCTTTCATTTATGCTCATTGGTTGAATGTTTCAGCGACAATATCTTTTATTTATTTGACCATATTTTTATGTCCTCTGAGTAAATATTTCAATTTTTTTTTTAGGCAAAGGATTGGTCCATTTATTTCTCTTCGTTCTGAGTAGCTTTTCACACTTACTTGTGACATTCTTGTTTATTTACTACGCCATTTGTGAAACGTTTGGCTTTTTATTTTTCCCTACAACGTTTCTTTGTTTTACTTATTCTTTTTACTATGGTATCTTACATATTTTCTCCATTCTAATAATATTCTCCGTAATTTTTCCCACTCCGTTGTTTGTAAATAAAGAAGCAGGACTGTTTTTTGTTCCATTCTCTTGAGAGGTGTGCTTACAAGGTTTCGCGATTAAGAAAAACTAGGTATTGTCAACTTGTTAGAAAACAAGCACAGTTTCCAACTTTAATGAAAGCTTTCAAGTAAATTAAGAGATTTTTTCCTTGCCGGTAGTTAAAAAGTTCACAACTCTTTTTCGGGGAGGGGGAATTTTGGATCATCTATTTCAAAGTAAGACTTCAGTTTGTAAGTCGAACTTGCGTAGTTTTTTTGTAAACGTTATTTTATTTACCATCCACTTGTTACACACATTAGTTTGTTGTAATTGTAATTTTAAAGAGTTAGTTTTTCACTCATTGTTTTAGTTATTTTTGTCGATGTTGTAAAAAGTTTGACTACAGCTGTTTTTGTTGTTAAAACAACATGTTTTTGTGTAAGATTCAACGTTTATTTTAAAGGTGGGACGCTTGGATCCTATGGTATTTGAGAGAGTAAAGATTAGTAAAATTCTCAAAATAGTAAATTATCTTGATAACATTTTATGAAGAACTTGACTTGATATAACAATTTCAAGAAATTCGTAAAAGGAATGTTGACTGGTAAATATATTGTTAGCAATGGGCGTCGTTTGTCTGTGCACCCAGTTTATAAACAAGGTAATATTTTGTCTCAGATATTTAATTTATTTTAATTTATTTATTACCATGGTTGATTTATGATTACCATAGTAGCTCATCATTTTTTTGTTTTTACTAAAATTGTAAATTTTTAAAGTTACGAGGGTTCCAATTTGATTTCGAGATTTGGAAGAAAATTTAAGATTCGTGTTCGAGAACTATAAGATTCAACCCATCTTTAGTTTATATTTATTTGTTGTTACATTTTCCCAGCATGATAAAATCTTATCTGTTGATTTGTTTAAAAATATATATATCTTTTACCTTCTTAATATAAATCTAGTTATGTCTTCGCAGTTGGTGGCGCGCCCTTCAACTGAGCATGGGGTCACGGGGTTGATTTCCCAGCACTGCCTAAAGATTATTTGTGAAATTAACTCTGCCCCTTTCATAATCATGAATTAACGACTGGGACATAGGCACCCATAAATGTTATAAAGTTATTATTCTGAAATTTTTACTCCTTTTTTCTTTATTTTTTTTTACGAAAAAATCAAAATTGTGTGTTTATTATTTGTCTGTAAGCTGCTATTTACAACTTTGACTTATCGATATCCGAGTTAACAGATAAAAATGATATAAAATGTAGATTTCCTCCCATTCCTTCTTCAACGACCTTCTTTTCATTTTGTTCTGTTCAATAAACTTGTGAAAAGTGTAATGTTTCTTTTCAATGGGTTCATTTACAACTACATCTTATTTTTTGCTTTTTTTGGAAATTATTTTAGTGAAATTGGTCTATTGAAATTCACATAAAATAAGTTTAGAATCATTTTCAGATGCTATAAAATTCACTCTCACAAGGTTAAATCTCTGGAATTTTCTCTCGAGGAGGGGAGGGTGCCACTCCTCTGGCAGATGAAACGCAAATCCNAAACCCACATGGGTGCCCTTGGGCAGGAGTACTGGGCATTCTGTTTGTTTAATTTGTAAGAAGTTTACTATTATAATAATTTTGTTGAAACGTACACCCTAGTTACGACAAATTAAAAAACTTTTTCGTCCCTGTCTTAGAATGGGTTTGGTTCTGGGAAACGATTACAATTCACTTTTATACGAAGTACCGGGAACTGGCGCTAGTTTCACGAGTAAAAACTTCTCGAAAGCGTTAGATCGCTCTTACTATTAACTTAATCGTTTTAGTTATAGAATTTTGTTTTAAAACACATGATGGGTACAGACAGGGAAAAACTGGAAAAGTTAGGGAATTTTTGTATGACAGAGAAAACAGGGAAATGTCAGTGAATTTAACTAAAAATAAGGAAGCGTCAGGTAATTAAAAATATGTCCAAAATATCCCATTAATTTTGCAACTAAACACTAAAACAAAAGTTAATAATGCCTAAATAAAATAACATTTTACATTTTTAAAATAACTGATAAAACCGTTTTATGTGTAGTAGATACAAACTCTTTTTAATATGTGATCAGTAATAAATAAAACCAGTCATCATCCACCATAAAAACTGGATAAAAGTAGTTAGGTAAAATTGAAAAATGTTGCCTGGAAAACCTGGAAAAGTCAGAGAATTTTGTAAAATATGTTTTGTAGCCACCCTGAAACAGAATTAACAAAACTATTGTTTGTGTTTCCGGAATGATAGAACATACAGCCTAGGGGTAAAATGTCAGACTTCTGTGCTGGCGGCCGGGGCTCAATCCTCGGTCCCGGCACAGATTTATCTGATTACCGAACCCTTCCTTCACCTCTGACAAGGCATCTTGTGAATGTGGGGAATGCNCCGGGGTTCAATCCTCGGTCCCGGCACAGATTTATCTGATTACCAAACCCTTCCTTCACCTCTGACAAGACATCTTGTGAATGTGGGGAATGCCAGGCCTCCACCGTGGTTCGGATTCCACGTTAAACTGTAGGTCCTTCATTTCATCTCACAATCACCCTACCATTACACATTAGCGTAAGTGCGTATAACACGAACGGGTAGTAAGACGCGGTGCTAATAATAATAATAATAATAATAATAATAACAAGAAGAAACTTGTTTTTGTTTTAAAAAACAACAACCTGGAACAATACTGACATTAAATCGTGATCCCGTCCAATCCTCGTTTTCGATCTTCCCATTCCATTGTAATGGAAGCTCCTCCATTCTCCTCATCCTGTCCTCTTTCAACCGATCCTAGTGTTGAGTGCAAAGCGTCAGCTCGCGGAGGTACGCGAAGTGTGTAGTTGTAGTAGTAATAGTAGCAGAAGGAGAAGCCGGTGTCGCGTATTGGATCTCTGGGAACTTTGTATTGGCTGGGGTCTCGGCTCGGGGCTATTTTCGGCCGACCCCTTGTTGCCCTGCGGGCGAAAATAGGAGCCCGACGACGGGTGAGGTGAGGTGAGGGAATAACCGAACTGGTGACTGGCCTCCCGTCACCCAACCACCGGTCACGAGGGAGGGCTGAACTCCTCAAGTGCCCTTGGAACCTGACGAATTAACCGGCGCAAGGTTGCTCGTATGGTTAGTGTGCCTGACCTCTCTGGGGTATCTCACGGACTATTATTATTATTATTATTATTATTATTAGCACCGCGTCTTACTACCCGTTCGGATTATACGCACTTACGCTAATGTGTAATGGTAGGGTGATTGCGAGATGAAATGAAGGACCTACAGTTTAACGTGGAATCCGAACCACGGTGGAGGCCTGGCATTCCCCACATTCACAAGATGTCTTTTCAGAGGTGAAGGAAGGGTTTGGTAATCAGATAAATCTGTGCCGGGACCGAGGATTGAACCCCGGCCGCCAGCATAGAAGTCTGACACCTTACCCCTAGACCGCCAGGTCACCCACATACTATTAATTGGGACATTAAATTAATGATCTACGCTCGAACCGGGAGATGTATCAAAATTGTGGTTTATGCATTCTTCGTTGTACAACAGTCAAATTTGGGCTAAAAAAAAATTGTAAATTCATATTACATATACACACTTTTAATATTTTCACTGACTGAATGAAACTGAGTGTTTCCATTAAACTATATTACTATAGTATATAATCTCACTGAAAAAAAAAAGTAATTTCTTGCTAAACACTTTGAAGTTGGTGTATTACACCGCATAATCATTAAGACAATTAGTTGGATGAGGGTACAACTTCGATCTTTATTTTATAATCTTCATTTGAGAAAAATCTGCTGAAACTCTCTTTAGATTTTATTTTTCTCAACACCTTCTAATAGTTTGTAGAAGGGATCTGGTAGAATAAAAGGGCTTTCAGAAGTATATACCTTACAGAGTAAACGGCGAAAGGAGGAGGAAAATGTAGGCCTAATAGTTCTCAATTAAAACACAGCAAAACACACATGTAATTCTCGGGGTACACCAGTTCCCTTGTTCACCAGCAGAGAGTAAAACACAGACTGGACCACGGCAGCATGGCTAGAGGTTGATCACGCTCACTTAGATTCTGTTGTTGCCTGTTCCTTGATTCAAAAGAAGGTGTAGATTTAGATTATGCAGCTGCCTGTTCAAACTTATGTATTAACTCTCGCTAGATGGATAGAATGTTGTACCTCCATACTATATTAAATTATTAAATTAAGTTATCGGTTAATATTGTTTGTATACAAATCACTGACTGGTGTGAGTAGGCCTCTTTAGAAAGGAGAGAAGGTTATCTAAGGTTTACACCAGGGGGAATGGTGGGTTGGATTTGTTTATATTATTATTAGCACCGCGTCTTACTACCCGTTCGGGTTATACGCACATACGCTAATGTGTAATGGTAGGGTGATTGTGAGATGAAATGGAGGACCTACAGTTTAACGTGGGACCCGAACCACGGTGGAGGCCTGGCATTCCCCACATTCACAAGATGTCTTGTCAGAGGTGAAGGAAGGGTTTGGCAATCAGATAAATCTTTGCCGGGACCGAGGATTGAACCCCGGACGGCACAGAAATCTAACACCTTACCCTTAGACTACTAGGTCACCCTTAACTAACCTAATTCAGGAACAGAGACAATAGCCATTCCACCATATCGTCAATTACTCTGAAAAAGCAAGTCTTAATTTCACGTTATACATTTTTTTCCTGCCTTACAGGAAATAAAACCCAAAATATTAAGTTCAACACGCAAACTTTCTCACTAGTTTTTATAGATGCCCTTGGTACGTAATAAGCTAAACATGGTTATCACTAAGTATTTATTTGGATATCGTTTAGATGCCTATGGTGAAATAATTATAGAAGTTGTTTAGTGACTTTCCTTTTTGAAATGTAGGTCACGTTAACCTACGATTATTGTTTGTTGTAACTTCCTAGAGCATAAATGCAATTAATATGGGTTACGCTAGATTGAACCCTGGACTCGCAGCACGGAAGTCTGACACCTTACCCCTAGACTGCCAGGTCGCAATTATTAGTACTATTTTAGTGACGTAACTCAATAAAATAAGGTTATACATTACTTATGCTATATGTTTTAAACATACATTTAAGGCCCATTAGTTAAATATTTTGTCGCCTGTTGTTATTAACATAAAATCATTGCTGTGGTATCCATAAAAACCTAAACACCCCTCTACCGTCCCCATTACAATTGGCTACTCTCTTGAAAACCAAAAACGCCCCTTTGAGGGGGAGGGGGGTACCACCCAAGTTGGGGAACACTGGGTTACGCAAAGGTTTCGATAAAACGGGCATGTGTTTGTTTTCCGTCGCTCTTGAATAAATGATCTTTATCCCGATGATAACAACTCTGATAAGATGTTCAACACTTTTAAATACGACTTCACGGTAATCCCTCTTCAAATACTTGCTTGGTAGATTTGTGGCGCCCGCTCTTTGGTCGCTTGTTAGGCCGATTCTACACTAGCGGTTAAAACGCGGCGGTCTTGCCGCTAGCTTACGCCCCCAAACTCTTGAATCTTCACCTGACCTGTCAAAACGCGACTGTTAAACAGCTACTACAATAAAACACTACTGATTGCACACTGGCGGTTTAAATTCCGCGGTTGTTGCTTCCACTTGTGCGGAATGGTTTGAAAATGGACATTGTAAACTCTATTCACGGTAGGAACTACTCTATGAAAGGTCTTTTTTCCTACCAATATCCTACTATATAATAGATTTCTGGTAGGCAAAAAGGCCTTTCAGAAAAAAATTCCTACGTTGAACAGACTTTACAGGCTTCCTTTCATGTCTTGCGAACTTATTTTGTTGGAAGAAATTTTCAAAATAAAAAACTCGTCAAAAGAGACGTTGGTGGACTCACTCCACATTATCGAACCGTCTCTCAACAGGACAGTTCCATATTATGTTTATGAATATTGCAAAACGTGACACCATCTTAAGGAAGAGTATTTACTATCTCTGCTGAAAGACTTGTTGCGACATTGGTGCCCAACTGCCTGTTAACGCCTGGTGTAGTTTGATTCGCGTTTCCACCGCTAGGTGGTTTTAACGCCACAAAAGGTAGCGGTCAAAACACTGGTCTAGACGGAAACTTATGTTATAACTTGATAACAAGGGTTTCATCCAAAGGCGCGGTCGCTGGCGTTTTAACCGCTGGTGTAGAATAGGCCTTAGACGTTTATTTGCACTGATCATTCTTTCTTTAACGTGACTTGGCATTCACTGTGTTTAATCAAGCCAGGGGTCTTAAAAAACCTATTATTCTCAGTCACATTTGTTTAACTACTATTAGTATTATTACTCTCTGCATCGGTGGGTACGTGGGATAAGGCGTCATCCTCATCAGGTATAGTTTCCGATGGTGGGTGGGTTGAGGTTATAACTTTGGCAAGTTGTAATATGTTTGTCCTGAGTAGTTATCCATTCTCCCTCCACACAAATGCGGGTATATTTCATCGGAAACTTATCTTTCTCTCTTCGCTACCTCACTTTGTGTGGATATGTGGATAGTCAGGATGGATAGTAAGACGTGGTGGATAAAAAATGTGTGTGGTATTTTTGTAAACTACCCTATATATACAGTTCTGCAACTCAGAAGGTTGTGGGAGGGGAAGTGTTTCAAATTGGATTTTATGCTTTCACTTTACTTGTTGAATTGAACCTCTGGTAATTATCACACTTTAAATGACTGTCTTTCTTAAAAAACATGCTGATAGTCCTATTTAGAACAATACATAAGTGCATCGTTAAAAAAACACGAGTATTATAGAGTTTTTAAGAATCTAATAAAAACATAGACTCCATCTTAATCCCACAATCGGGCGCTAATGTAGCAATCACGTGTCTCTTTTCTTTTGAATGTGGTATCAGTCAAATGGATTAACTGTTTATTGATGTTCAGTCATGTGTGTATATATATATATATAAAGTCGATAAACTCTTAAGCCGATAAATCGGGTTTATTGGTCATATATGTATTAAGGTTGGGCCGATCAACTATATATATATAGGTATAGTGGAATTTCACATATTTTTAGAGATTGACTCTAAGGCCCAGTTTCATAGTCAAATTTAGTACGCCTCAAGTGCGGCGCTACACTAAGTACATGACGACACCTACCTAAACTAGAATGGAATGGGCCAGTTTCCTATGCGAGAACGGCCCATTCCATTCTGGTTTAGGTAGGTGTCGTCTTGTATTTAGTGTAGCGCCGCACTTGAGGCGTACTAAATTTGACTATGAAACTGGCCCTAAATCTAATTTTCATCTTGAAAAATTAGTTGGATTATGAATGTATTCATACTATCTTTTACTATGATATATTTACTTATTTCTAATGTATTTTCTTTCTCTTTGTTTTAGGTAAGTACATCATCATCATCATCATCATCTCTCGGCTCGATGTGTTGAGAGGATGAATATTCTCGCTGTGATTGGTAAGCCTACGACATTGAAGAAAAAACATTTCCGCTGAAACGCGATCTAATCAGCTTGGGGGTTTATAAACTTGAGTACTGTTATTGGGGAATGCCAGGCCTCCACCGTGGTTCGGATTTCCACGTTAAACTGTAGGTCCTCCATTTCATCTCACAATAACCCTACCATTACACATTAGCGTAAGTGCGTGTAACCCGAACGGGTGGTAAGACGCGGTGCTAATAATAATACTGTTATTGAATGTATAACACACTAACAAGGCAAATATAATGTAATCTTCCACTATTAAACACTTAAAAGTTTCAGCTGTAATCGATGTTCAATGAAATATAGGCCTGGCCCACTTAATAGCCCATAGAGGGCATATCTTTAAAATTACCCATACAATGAATAATCTCCCAAACAGATCAACCCGTTTCTGTATCCGGCTCCGTGGTGTAGTGGTCAGAACACATGGCTACGAGCCTAGGGGTCCCGGGTTTGATTCCCTGCTGGTACGTTGGGTATTTTTCTCTCTAGGGAAATTATACCAGCGGTCACAAGAGGTTGGTAAATTAGGCTTAATCTAGGTTTAAAACTCCCACCGGCTCACACCTACATAAGCACTATCATCACGTCATCTCATTGCGGGTGTGACGTGTAGACAGCCTCCTGTGATGTACTCTGGGTAAGGGGATGGCCAGACTGGGCGAGCGACTAAATATATAAAATAGAACACATTGGTTGTAATGAGAGGTGGCCAGACTGGAGCGAGCGCTCGAGCCGGCACAGTCTAGTTTACAGGCGCTGGGCAATATTATTGTATGCTGGTTCATTGAGTGCCGGGAAAACTTCTCATTTTGACATTTTTATTATTATCGAAAGGTTTAGCACACTTGATACTAAAGGCCTAATTTAATTGGTACGATCATAAACTTCATATATATATAACTTTTAAACAATATATATATATATTGTTTAAAAGTTATGTATTAAAATACTTCAATATTATAATCAAAGTAGGCCTTTACAAATAAGAATCACCATAAGCGTGGAGAGAAGATGAGAAAACCACAACAATAAATCATTTGTCAAAAACCACCCTCAGTTCACTGAGCCAAGATTCGAACCTTTGCCTCCTTGTCAACAACTATCGAGAGCTATTTGCTAATCACGTGCCCGCTTGTCAGTTCGGCCACCCAGTCGCTCAAAGTCGGATAATTGTCTACACATAAGGCGATTGAACTGGATGCTATTCCTCCTCCCCCCCCCCGCTCCCGGGTCATTAATGCCATACGCAAAAAAATAATTTCCCCCCATTGGGAATGAATTTTGAGTACCGCGTTCCCTCCAGTTAACTTAATTTACCCAACTCTCTAACTATGTGTTTATAACACAGCCACTCACATTGAGGTGGCATATCTTTAAATGTATCTTTAGATTGTTTTATAAATATCAACTTTGATTAGAAATGAATTTAAAACAGCTGTTCTCTAGTTCACTTGGGCGAATAAACACACAACCAACATTACATTTGTGTGTAAACTTATTTTGCAGCATTCGAGTTGACAAAACTTTTGTTCCTCTAAAAGTTATCATATTTGTACTTTCCTGAACTAGGTTACTAAGAGAAGTGGAGTTAGTTTCAACTCCAAACACATGTAGCCAAATTAATCGTGTCGCGGGAGTGATTAATTGTAAAGATGAGAAAAGAGATTAGTAACTATTTCTATTAAAGTGCTGTCGAATGGGACTTTTTATTTCCTGGTTCATTCAATCCCACTTATTGAACTCGTCCCAAAACTCACTAACTGGAATCCAAACGACGGGATTATAATTATGTCTGGACGCCGCACACATGAGATAACCTTTATTTGAGCCGCGTTCACGCGATATCTCTGTCAAGACGGAGGCTTTACTTACCCTGCATGGACCTTATAAAACAGGAGGGCTTTTATATTAGTTTGTTCTTTGCATCACCTTGTATTTTCAGGTTATCAACATGTGTTGATATGGGTGAAACTTGACTCGCCTACTATTATTGTTATGCGGAAGAAAGTAAAACACATCAACTGGTCTACCCTCCGACACATCGACTCGTCCACCCAAACTTTGATTGTTAAGTGCAAAAGCCTACTAAGTACATTCTGTATACCGTAAACCCCATTCTCCCCTCACCCCAAAATCAAGTAGTAAAATTTCACAGCACTGGTGTCACAGTTGGTCGTCAAAATATACACACCTCCCTTATATTGTTAACAGTGATCAAATATCAATAATTTTGAAATTTTTCGATAGAAAACTGCCGGCTTCATGACAAAAAATAAGAAAATTTAACACTTAATAAACATTTATACATTATCTTAAAAGGATTGTTGAAAATATTAACATAAAAATTTCACTCGTTCTCGAGAAAACTGATATTTCCAAACGTTTGATTTTTCCGCAAGACCTGTCCGGTAGCTAGCGCCATCTACGTTTTCCGTGATCCATCTGTTCTTGTTGGTGCGGAAGGATACTTTGGTCGGTTATGAAGCCACGCCGAGCCTTTCACCCTCTCGCCCACCATCCCACAAAATAGGTTTTAGACTTGCACTCGACAGGGCCAAGGGCCTTAAGCAATATAAGTACGATTTTGTTTGGAACTAGAAAGAAAATTTAATAAAATACAAACCATTATACCTATTAGGCTAGTGTGGTAAGGATGGGTAAGGTTGAATTTAGAGGAAGTGTGACCTCACTTGCGGGAAGAAAGCGTTGGAAACCATTTAAGAAACACACCCTCGATCCATTCAGCCGAGATATGAACTCCCTGTCCCCGGTAAACCAGACCAGATTAGCCCGAAATTTTAATTCGCGTGCCCACCGTTGCGAGCTATTGTTCAAAATTGGTTTTAGCTTTAATTTAGCGTGAAAATTTTATAAATTGATAGTAAAGTTAACTAACTCTATTTAAACTAAAATACTTC
The DNA here is from genome assembly GCA_901482245.1 of Timema douglasi. Taxonomy (NCBI): domain Eukaryota; kingdom Metazoa; phylum Arthropoda; class Insecta; order Phasmatodea; family Timematidae; genus Timema; species Timema douglasi. The sequence goes on along the minus strand of CABEEJ010006588.1, from coordinate 2,811 downwards.
TAGGAATTGGTGATAGCTAAGATTCCTTTAATGGCTTTGACACCAATATTTCGATGCCCAGCTTGATGTTATTGTTTATCAATGAATGGTGATCCGTAGGCGTCCATAACGATGGTCCTTAAAATTAAGGCCCTTGGCCCTGTCGAGTGCAAGTCTAAAACCTATTTGGTGGGATTGTGGGTGAGAGGGTGAAAGGTGTGGCATGGCTTCATAACCGGCCAAAGTATCCTTCTGCGCCAACAAGAACAGATGGATCACGGAAAGCGTAGATGGCGCTAGCTACCGGAGAGGTCTTGCGGAAAAATCATACGTTTGGAAATACCAGTTTTCTCGAGAACAAGTGAACCTTTCATGTTAATATTTTCAACACCCCTTCTAAGATAATATATCGATGTTTGTTAATTGTTACATTTTCTTATTTTTTTGTTATGAAACCGGATGTCAATTTTTATCGATATTTGATCACTGTTAAAATTATAAGTACAACCTAATCAACATTCTTCTATTCTTGAACAAACCGTTCCCGAAAAGAAAATTGCAAAACAATACAAATTCTTGGTAATAACCGTTTGTTCTCGTGGCTCTGCATTTCCACGCCAAATGAAAAGGGCCAATCGCCTTAGGCTATGGTCACAGTAGCATCGTCTTCGGCCGACTCTTCCGATATTTTCAATCTCATGGTCCTTCATTAACTTGGTCATAGTACAACCGTTAAGTTCGGCCAGATACGTCGGACGTCGGACAGATTCCAATAGATTTGTTTTTTTCGGCCGAACTGTCCGATTTTCAAGAGATCTTCTGTTTCCTCTTGAGAAATGCATGGTAAAATGTACTGTGAAAAGTTAATAACTTTGGTATCTGAAAGAAAGAGTTTGTGGGATTTAAGAAGCAATCTATATCATAATAGTGATAATTCTAGGATATTACGGCGTGAGGTTGCGACAGAAATGGAAATTACAAGTATTTTTTAAATTTTAAATTAACTTGTTTAGCAAAAATAAACTATTAATTTGGTTGGTAAGAATATTTTAACTATTATAACATGATATAACATTTGGAATGAACGATAATCACTAAAGAAATTTTCAAATAGGGATCCACCTATTTAATCAAAAATTAACATTTTACATTAATAACATTATCATGCTAACATATAGACCATAATATTATAGTAATTTGTGAATAGTGTGTTTAAGAAACCAAACCTTCCGGCCGAAAACGATGCTGTTCTGACCATAGCCTTAAGGCGGCGTTTACATTGGATAATATTTCGTACGAAGGTAAGAACGTTTTCGTAAGACCGAGGTGTTACATTGGGTGCAAATACGTTGTACAGATACTTACAGTAGCTCCATGGCTTCTTTGGTGTTGACTGACAGCTTTGAAAAGCTACCAGACCAAATTATGTATCCCTACGCCGAACCATATGATAGGCAAAAACATGCGTTTGGCAGCTGTCGCTTCTGATGGTCAAAATTTAGGTATATACCTAAATGTTGACTGTCAGAAGTCAGCTGTGAGCTGTCAGTCAGCACCAAAGAAGCCACGGGGCTACTGTAGAGAAACTTCAGTACGTTTTTTATATCTATAAAGTGCGATGAAGCTGTTGTATGAATTTTACTTTTTGCAAAGTACAATAAACCTGTACGGATGAACAGCTGTTTTTCATCAAGGAATGTGAACGAGGAATTCAACAGATCGTTTGAATAAATTGAGAGTGAAGACCATACATTATTTGAATATTCTCGAATAAAACAATCTGCATTCGATTCGATAGATATCGCCTTTTTGAAACCATTGTTATTAGTTCCTCACGATCCATTTTGAACACTAATACTGCTATTTTTCTTACAAAAAACGGATTGAAAAATAAAAAAATAAACATTTTGTTCGTATCGAAAAATCGCAAGACCTCTTGCGAGGAAGCAACAATAATTGTAAGAACTATAATAATGACCATACTAATACATAGAGTAATGTTCGCTCCTCATGACTTCTTGAGGACTCGTAAGCATTCTTAAACGATGAAAACCGCGGACTAATATTACGCCCGAACGCACCACTTCGTGTTCCGAACGTTGAGAGGATTGACAGCGATCGATCCATGTCAAGTTGGAATTGGTTTATTCGAAGTCTGCTGCCAACTTAATGTCAAGATTGTATTGGAAAGGATTATTTTCTCTAATTCTTTTCCGTTATTCTATTTATTTATTTTGCTCGGAAACGTTTATTTTTTTATAGTTAAGTTTTCCCGTCATAAATGCTATCTTATAATCCTAACTTGAATTTTTTTTTCACATAAAGTTCTCTCTCTCTCACACACACACACATTATTTGTATAATCTAGTGTGTGTGTATATATATTATGACTACCTTCTTTAGTGACCACATAGTCTAAGGCGCTAATAGACTAGACTGCCGATGACGAGGAGATTGTGGTTCGATCCCGCTCGGGTGTAGTGAGTGTTTTTTTCCTAAATGATTTCTCACTATCTCCAAGCAAATACAGTTACACTTTTTCAAAATTCAGCCTCCTCATCTCTAACCCATTAGCTTAGCAAATAAGCGTATAACCCGAAAGGGCAGTAAGACGCGCTGCTAAAAAAAAACCCACCAGAATATACTATTTATATCATCTAGTTCACAAAAATAAATCTCTTGTATAAAAAAAAGTAAGACCCCTTCTAACAGAAACATGAGTAGGCCCAAGTTGGTCGTGGTATGAAACAAAGGAAATTACCTGGTCGTTGTTCGGTCAAGAGAACGCGAGTGGCGGCGCTAATTGTTTGATGAAGTATTCATGACGGCGCG
>CABEEJ010006587.1:0-32321 GCA_901482245.1 Timema douglasi | reverse complement strand
GGGGGGGGGGGGTAGTCATGAGAGAAGCAGCAGCCATCAGAACACGGCAACAGAAGGGAGCCAAGCGCCAGACATCGTCAAGTACATCTTGTGATGCTGTTTAACACACAATTAGGCAACTCCCCTCACTATAATACTTATCTGCTCTTTAATTAACTATTTAGGGGAAATAAAACAAACCCCGTTTAATAGAGAATACATTCTTAATGTCCATGTGACAACATTTGATTTCCGAGACTAGCCAACACTTCATTAGGTATCGGGGTGGCTTGGAACTTGGAATCACATTAATATAAAATATTATGTAATTGTAAGGTAATTAACACGATACCAATTCCCTACAATCTATGATAATAAAAGGAAGTGTGTGTTTGTGTTTGTGCGATGATAGCCAAATCTACGGCACACACAGATCTGAAGGTCTTAACACAGGTGGACGTGAGGGGGTCCGAACGCACCTCGAAGCTGGAGTTTTAAATTTTTAATAGCTTTTTAACAAATTTTTTGAATTTTTTTATCTGGTTTATAATTACGTTTCAGAGATATGGGCACGGTGGGGGGGAGGGGGTGCTTATATAATTCTCCCACCACAGTGGGTCACGGACATCACCGTGATAATATATTATAATAAGTTAAGACCGCAGTAGAATGTGAAGTAACAAACCGTTCTTAAAGTATGTATGTATGTGTGTACGTATGTGTATGTATGTCTGTATGTACGTATGTATGTATGTGTGTATGTGTATGTATGTATGTATGTGTGTGTCTACATCTCAGCCGAGGGCTGAACCATTTCACCGATTGGTCTAAAACTTGAGATTTAGGATCTTCTTAGGGCTCCCCGAGGTGTTGAAGTTGGATATTTAACGTTGAAATGAACGGTAGTTTACTGAAAGACAAAAAAGAAATGATTGATTTGATAAAAATCCATTCTAACGATTTTTATGAAATTGTGTATTTATACATTGTTTTAAATTACAAGCAAAATTCACTCTAATTTTCCAATGAAAATAACTTTGAGACTACTTTAAATAAGCGGAATTTCTACAAGTTATTATATTTCAACTATTGGAGATACGAAATAACATATTGTAAAGTTGTAGTACTAATAAGAATAAAAATATCTAATTTGAAATATAGTTTTAAAAACCAATTTCTTATTAGGTATAAGAATATAGAGGGTGTTCGAAAACTCAACAAACAAACTCACCATATAGTTTGTTTGAACCAAAAGTAATATAAAATCCCCGGCATACTACGCTAATACCATTAAATTGTGCTCAAAATTTAGACATATAGCCCTGAGAGAGCAAAACTGTTGAAACATACGTGTGCAACAAGAAGCATATGAGTTAGGCGCGAGGCGCTGCACACCTCGATATCTTGGAGCACGCCAGCAGAACATACCACAGTTAATAGTAAACAACCCACCAGTCCGTCTAGAAATGTGAATACGTTCTGAGGGTCGTCACGTCACTGCCATCATTGTATGGGCAGTGCCTCGCTCCTAGGCAACTTGTTGTACACGCATGATTGGCAGCTTTGCTCTCCTGGCGCTGTACAGTTTGGGGGTTGAGTTTACGAGCATATTTTTCTATTAACTCCTTTGAAATATGAAATTAATTTTCATTCATTTTGTTGGAGTGTCTCTGTAACAATGTATAATATTTTGTTTCACAAATCCTACAAGTGTTTGGTAATTGTCTCTATTTTAAGCTAGGAGAGGAATTCTGTGCGGTACATGTTAACAATTTATTATTTTAACGTTTCAAGACTTTACATCCAGGTAGCTAAGATAACGTGAAAAGAGTCGTTTAGATCCTTTGTTCCTCCGAGAGTAAGATGGGTGTATTCTATTGTGATATCCCCACAATAGAAAATTATACATCCATTCAAGTCGTTCACAAAGGACGAGAAGTAAGCTAACGTTCGATTCAATTAACCAATTTACAGCGCTTTGCGTTGTACAATTAGGGTCATAGGTGAAGCTATTATAAAGTTTCCGTGTAGATTTTAACTTGCTCTTTGAGAGTTATTACCTTTCATTAGCAATTAATTTAAGCTAGAACCAAAGGTTGAATTGTTCCGAGCATAGATGTTGAACTATGGCATCGTATTCCCTCTATGAACACACAATTACAAGTACGGTCTGGGATTTGTAAATATTCTCGATCATTTCCTTTCCATTGTAAATATCTTACTCGATACACAATTTCAGTACTTGTACTCATGGAAGAGGAGGTGTCAGTACTTATACCCATGTTAGAGGAAGTTTCAGTACTTGTACTCATGGAAGAGGAGGTTTCAGTACTTATACCCATGTTAGAGGAAGTTTCAGTACTTATACTCGTGGAAGAGGACTCAATTTGGACCAAGCAAGGGACTTCAGATCCATTCCAATGTTTATCCTCCTATCTGCGTCTAGGTCTCCCCATTGGGTTTGCCTGTCAATACCTTGAACAAGGTTATAGATTCTCCCATTCACACCTCATGTTCTGCTCACCGTAATCTGCGAGACTTTGATATCCTAACAATGTCTTACAGTAAGTACTGTAGCTTGTTTTCTCTGTGTAAGGTAAGAGAGCACGTTTCACACCCGTAGAGAACAGCCGGTAGGAATATTGTCTAGTATATTCCGAGTGTTACATTCCCGGACAGCAGTGAGATGTGAACAGTCAATGATAGTGTCTCAGAAGTGAACAGTCAATGATTGTGTCTCAGAAGTGAACACAGTCAATGATAGTGTCTCAGAAGTGAACACAGTCAATGATTGTGTCTCAGAAGTGAAGTCAATGATAGTGTCTCAGAAGTGAACAGTCAATGATAGTGTCTCAGAAGTGAACAGTCAATGATAGTGTCTCAGAAGTGAACAGTCAATGATAGTGTCTCAGAAGTGAACAGCCAATGATAGTGTCTCAGAAGTGAATGCTGCAGGTCACATGAACATCCAGCCCACTTTAGTTACTCTCCCCCTTTGATGATTTTTTTCAAAATTGGTATCGGGAGTCTATTTTACACAATAAATAATAAAGTGTGTTCATTTTACTTAAAATAAATTAATTTAAGGGGAATATACTCATGAAAACTCATAGAAAATATTAAACATTTTGAAACTCACTTTGAAGATGAGCTCAAAATTATCATCTTGGAATAGTTTTTCATCATAAACAGAAATACAGTTTATTTTTACAAATTAAAATTATTTTAGATTAACTTACAAAAATTTATTTAAAAACATTTGAAATCTGCTAAAAATATTATTACAATTTTGTTTACAATTTTTGCTTATAGTGTTTATTGTGATAAGCACTAGGAGTAAAACTTACTTAAGGGAAGTTTACTGAAAGCTTATTTTAAAACATGTCCAAGGTTCTATAAGATAGTTTGTACAAATGTGTCGCACCATTTGATAGCTTACTCTGTTCCCGGAAACACATGTGCTACAACAGAAAGTGGCGTCTCAAGTCGATTAGTGTGAACATATCAACATTATACACATGTGTTAGATAGTCCTCTTATTGTTCATACTACACAGAACAAAGATAAACTCCACATTATCCAGTCATCTGTATTAAATTCAAATAATATTATTTGAGGGGTTTTTGATTCCTCAAAACTTCCTTTCCTATAACAAATATAGGGATGCTTATTTTTTCAAGCAGGAGGCAGCCTAACTGCCATTCTAAACTCTCTCCCACGTGACTAGTCTCACCCTGTTTAATCTCATCCTAATCCTAAACCCTTGATCTCCTCGAAACCAAACTTTGCTACAAGTTAAATAATGAGATCTAGTTTTACAACATCCTAACAGTCTCACACATTGGAACCATAAAAATTGAAAATCGAGCTCGTACACGAGAAATTTGCTTCAACGTCGTTGCTTTAGGATAATATATATTTTAAAAATATCTAAATGCCCAGGGGTGATATTCTCATATCAGGTGGGGGGAGGTAATCTTGTTAAGTTGTTTCATCAACGCTCGTGTGAGAAGGGTGAGATAAGGTAGGAGCACGCTGTGACATAATCAGATTCTAATTCCTTTTTATAGGAAGTAAAACTAAAACGAGTTGAGAAAGTTTTATTACCCAGTTATTCTTGGTCGTGAACATGATACAGAGGTGTATGGTCTAGTTCCCCAAAAATACACAACATTAAACTGAACGTTCTAAATGGGATTTAATTTATATTTAGAGCCAAATAATTTTAACTTAGCTGAATATTTGGGTTAGTCAGGTAGAGGGAAGAAACTGGAAGCTAACAATAATGCCAAGCAAATAAAAATAAATAGCTCAAAAGTAGCATAGCCAATCCAATTAGGCTCGTCTCCAGGCATTTGCTCTTTTGTATGTTGGTTTCCTCGACTCTCAACTCGACTATACATTGATATTTTCTTGTAAGAATTGTTACAATAACTAGTGATATATTCTCTGATGCAGGTTATAAATGATGGCTGTAATATTGGGACTGATCTTAGTCATTGGGAATAAATTAATAGCAACAGAACCAAATAACCAGGAGGGCTTTTGTGTAGAGGTGAACCTTGAGGGCTTTGTGTGTAGAGGTGAACCTTGAGGGCTTGTGTGTAGAGGTGAACCTTGAGGGCTTGTGTGTAGAGGTGAACCTTGAGGGCTTGTGTATAGAGGTGAACATGTTATTCAGTTGTTAACTTAATACACTATTAACTATTTAATATTTTTAACCAATCTGTACTTCATTATCATCTATTAGTTTGAAATAATCTGTTGACTAAACGCCCTTGAAATTAAAGGTGCCCAACTTTCATTATCCGAAATAATTGTAGATCTTGGTGAGGTCCGCAACAAAACAGAACTCCAGATCTCGATAAGAAGATTATTAAAAACTTCTCCGGGGTGGTCCGTCAGAAATAAACTTTGCAGAACACCATTAACTTTAGAAACACGAACTACGCACATAAAATTTGGTTCAACGATAAGTCAACCATAAACTTTTATATTTGTTTTTGCTATCTACTTCTTTAAAAAAATACATTTTCGGAAAAAAAAGAACAATCTTGATAGCTTTACAAATGGAAATGTTCTATGAAGTGTAATATTTTAGTATTTAAGAGTTAGGTCGGATCAAACAACATTAAACATAAACTCTGAGTACGTTTGCGAAAAAGATTATTAAATATGATGTTCACACAATTTTAATATTGTAATGTAAATGTGGAGGATTATGGTCACACATCCTAAATAAGAGAGTTGTGGGCTGTGGCCCAGGATTGGTCCAGAGACAAACAATGAGGGTGGGAAGTAAGATGAGGGAGGGCCTGTCTACCTTTATTTAAACTAACGTTAGGAGTAGGGGTAGGGGGACTGTAGGTTGAGAGAACAATGCCCTACAAAGTAATGACCATAATTAAATAAAATTAAGAATATTTACTTCTTTAAATTAGCTGTTATTTTTAATCTTTAAGTTATTTTAACAAACCTAATGGCTTATGTGGTAATATTAGGTCACAAGAGAAGAGTCTCAAGGTGAACCTATTTACCGAGCCTTATATTTCCTCACAAGGCCTCATAATGGTCCAGGAGACGATACTCTATTGACTCTACCTAAAACAACTCGATGAATACCACGCACTGGCTGTGAAAACAGCCTCGGTGGCCACATAGTCCAAGGCATCACTCTCGAGCTACCAGGGGGATCGGGCGTGCTGAGGTGGGTTTTTCCAAAATAGCTTTCCACTCAAATTCACCCGTCCTCATCCCTAGATTATTATTGTAATTAATATATATATATATATATATATATATATATATATAGCCTGAACGGGTAGTAAGACGTGGTGCTAAAAGAAAGTTGTGTAACGCATCTTACTACCCGTCCCAGATATCCGCACATCCACATTATTGGGTTTATGGTGGGAAGAGTGGGATGTGTACGGGTTTTGGCGTGGAGAGAGAGAGAGAGAGAGATCACAGCAGGTGTTGTTGGTCCGTGTTGGCACTGAGGGCACGGCTTGTCTTCTTCAAGTGAGATCAAACTATGTTTTTTTTCCTACAAGTAATTTTTAAAATCACAAACCTGAATTTTTTTGAAACGGCTTTGCTCGTGTTCCGCATTTAAGCGTGAGCCTAGCAGTCTAGCCCGTGAGCCTAGCAGTCTAGCCCGTGAGCCTAGAAGCCAACTCGAACTGATTTATGTAATACTCAGATGTCACGGGAGGGAAAAGGTGTGGTTTCCTACCTAGGGGTCGCGACTCCATTCGGGGTATCAATCCTTCTGTAGGTTGTACAAGGTATACATGTAGGGATCATAACAACTACATATGATTGTGAACCACTCTAATCTAATTGAAAGCTGTCAAGCAGGCGTGGGTAACCTTTTTGGGCCCCGATCAACTTACAAGCCCATCATAGGTCGCGCAAACACACATTGTTTCTCTATTCTATCTCTGATATCTATTCTTGACCTATTGAAACATAATAGACGTGTACACCTGTGAGCAGGCCTGCTGACTAGTTGACAATGTCTCCAGTTCAAATCATCTTGGATTGTGATAGTTCTCATTTACAATGTAACCAAACAGAAATAATGTCCTGAGCTCCATCTTCAACATCACTAGGAGGAAATTAACTTAAAATAATAATGATCGCATTTGTTTGTGAAAGAGAAGGAAATGTCGATTGCTTGACACTCTGGTGTGGAGTTGGTCTTCGCCGGACAATGGAGGAGCTACAGTGACAATAGTCATCAACATTGCATTCCCGGGCCAGCGTATGGTGAGCGTTTAGACGCTTCACTGGTCGAATGGTCTGAGGAGTCACTCCCCAGTATACTGGACCACGTAGACATCAGGGTTAAAATGAAAGTAAAAGTAGATAACCCAATACTAACCAAAGGTTACTCTTGTACATGTACAGAACACCCCAACACCATAGTGCAGTCTATAGCACATGAAGGCCCTGGGTTCGATTCTTTGTCTTATAGAAATAACAAGATAAAAAAGAGGCCCTTCTTTCCTCACTGACGAATAAAAGATGGAAGACTGAGTGTCGTGAAGATATCATCATCATCATCATCATCATCATGTATTGTGAATTCAGTCATTCGTGCTAAGGTCTGTCTAAAGTAACAGCTTAGAAACACATGGATTAACGTAAACCAATTAGCTTTATGAATGGTAAGATAAAGTTTATCTTAGGGTAGTCTTATTATTTGAAAGTAAACCATCCTCCAAATGTATTTATAAACTAACTTGTTATCTTTCCAATAAAAATGAGGGCCAACATTTGGCACATTCGTAATGAAATGACTCAACTTAACCTTCCCCTTCTGTTTGTCGGGAAGACAAAAGGAAACCTAAACAACAAAACAACAGGAAAGACACAACACAGTTCCAAATAAAGGACTGGTGGTAACAACGACTTTCAAACAAACTCAAGTGAGGAAGAATAGAGAGAGAGAGAGAGAGAGAACTGAGAGTTCCTCTAACCAGGACACACACAAACATTAAATGAGGTATGCAGAACAGAAATGAGGCAAGTCCTGTCTGATCATTCATCAACGAGTTTATACTACATTTATTAATTAATAGTCCATCTCCAGTATCCACGGTCATCTCATAAACAGTGACTGGACTCGTGGTCAGAACCCCTGGCTGCATACCTTGAGGTTCCGGGATCGAGTCCCTGCTGCTGCCGGAGGCTTTTTCTAGAAAAGGGAATCATTTCTTTGGTTACCAGAGTTTGGTAAATTAGACTCGAGTTAGGTTAAGAACTTGATTGGCTTAACCCCGTCCCCATCGTCCCATCGGGGCATGGAACGAGTCTCCATATAAATAATATACGATTAGTACTTTTGGGAGTCCCCTGGCCGTAGATAGTCATGCATTAGTACTGGCTAATTTTTCCGCAAACTTGGCAACAGAAGACTGTAGCCCAGACACGCCATTGTTATTATTATTATTATTATTATTACCTCATTGGAGAATGGTAATTGAAAACATAATCTAAAATAAAATATGGTATTGTCCCAACACTTTAACCAAACATTTGAATGTTTATTTGGTTTAGCCTGAAGGGTGAACAGCTTGGTTGACTTGTCAGCTATGGTGCAGCTATGGTGTAGCTATGGTGCATCTATGGTGTAGCCATGGTGCATCTATGGTGCAGCCATGGTGTAGCTATGGTGCATCTATGGTGTAGCTATGGTGCAGCCATGGTACAGCTATGGTACAGCTATGGTGTAGATATGGTGTAGATATGGTGTAGATATGGTACAGCTATGGTGCAGCCATGGTACAGCTATGGTGCAGCCATGGTACAGCTATGGTACAGCTATGGTGCAGCTATGGTGTAGATATGGTGCAGCCATGGTGCAGCCATGGTGCAGCCATGGTACAGCCATGGTGCAGCCATGGTACAGCCATGGTGCAGCCATGGTACAGCCATGGTACAGCCATGGTACAGCCATGGTGCAGCCATGGTGCAGCCATGGTACAGCTATGGTACAGCTATGGTGCAGCTATATGTTTCAAGCCATAGTGGAGCCCGACCTAAGCGAGAGAATTAAATGCACTCATTTTGCAATATTTATATCAAACAATGTTTTTGGTCAAAATTAATTTTAAGTTGGAATAATTATTTAGGTGTAAAATCCAATCTAAATCTGAGCAAAATGATCACTTTTTGTGTAAATATGTTAATATGTGACAAATTAAGATTCTGGGATTTGGCTACTGGAGTTTTACTATATTTTAATATGGATCAAGCCACTAATAATTGATAAAATAATAAAGTAAAAATAGTTGAAAGATATTTCCATAGACAGCTGTTTCATAGTGAGAGCTAATTTATATCTTAAGATAAAATACATTTCCAATAAAAATTTAAAAACGTACGTAAACATTTTATAATTTTAAATATGTAATTCTGCGAATACACATCAAATTGAGAGTAACCTAAAGAATTCAAGAAGTTAGATAATTCAAGGTAGTTATCTTTACTTAAAATATATTCATTATAATTGCTAAAATATAAAATTAATACTTTTATGGTATTCCTCGCATTTTGTGTACGTATTATTGAACTACTAATAAGGCTCCATTTCACTTAACAGATGATTCTACACGTACGACCTTTTTAAAAAAACCTTCAATAATGGAAATAAATTAAAACCTAGTGGCAGTACGTCCACCTCCTTGGAGGGTCCGTGGGTTGTGGACGTAAACATAATCTTATGAACGAGTGTTCAAAACACCTCACTATGTTCAGGACTAACTACACCCTTTCTAAATGCCATTATGTAAATACACAAAACACGTTTATGAAGGTTCGTAGTTATTACCGTCGACTAAAGGGTGACTATGATTTTAATGATCCCCAAAAATTGGACTTAGCTAGTTTGTGCATCGCTTTCTGTAGCCGCGCACCGAAGAAGAGGAATGAAAGCCACCGCATAGCTACCCGGAATTCCACAACACAGAGCTTCAAGTTCCTCTTCTTTTAACTGAAGAACATTGTGGAGGATTGGTTTTTATATACAAGTGTCGTCTGACGTGCGCCAACATCCGACTAATACACTAGCAAGGTCCGTTTATTGACTCGAGTCTGTGAGAGCGGGGGATGGAACTAAGCACGTCATATTTATCTTATCGGAAGCTTGATTTACATTATTTCTGTCATAAGACATTTTAAAGCGCACTTTCGTTTTCTTAATTGAACTCTAATTTCATTACAATTAAATACAATAGCTTTGGAAATATTTATCATGATTCACGTTTTAATCCGGCTCAGATAAGCTGTTTTTCTACCGCTTTTGATCTTGGGAAAGGGCTAGTTTTGTTTATTTTTATGTAAAGGACGCTGAAGAAAGCTTCACAGAGAGAAGGTTACAGCGAAAGAATGAAAATAAATAAATGGAAATTGAGAGAAAGAGGTGTAGAGAATGATATAGAAATAAGTGGGTAAAATATAACACGAAAGAGAATGGCTCGAGATAAAATGGGTAAAGCGAGAGAGTAAGACAAAAGAAGGGTGTAGAGTTTCAGAAAGTAAAGTGAACGAGGATAAAAAGATCAAAGGTACAGAAAAAGAGGTAGATAACAAGGTTAGAACAAAATGTGGGGATTGGGTGAGAAAATAAGTGAGATGGAATAACAGAGAAGGAAGATAGAGGTGCTTGGAAAAAGAAAACTAGAGTGTAAAAAATAGGGTTGGGAAAGAGGAAATAAGTAAAGATGGATAAATAATGTGGGTAGACTGCGAGTGATAAGAAGGCTGAATTTCCAATTATTACAAACAATTTCTTTTAAGTGTCTCCCTCATATCGGAATATCTCTGGTTTGGACCCCGATGGGGGACGTCAAGTGAAAGCCATTACGGTATATAAACATTGACCCAGACCCATATATCAGTGAACAGATATCGAACCTTTAGGGTTTATTTGGTGCTTAACACAGATAATACTGAATAGATATCAAGGTTGGTGTTATGTGTCACTTGGGAAGTGATTACTGAGACATTACTGAAAAAACGGCTATCATAAATCTACTGTGAGACAGGCAATATTTATAATATAAAGTTTTTAGCACGACTGCGATCGTTAAAAATACATTACGACCCGAACTTTGATGACTAAAAGAGAACATTTTCAATTCAACATACATGTATAAAAAAACGTTACAATTGTAAAAAAAACTACATATATAGAAAAAAACATGTTTACTCAACAAAGCTTATAGTCTCAGAGTATGTCGGAATAACTGAGATTGTTATGTATTTAGTAAATTATATATTACGTATCAATACCTGTCCGGGCTACATGAATATTTGCACTAAGGGTTGGGATGAAACAAAAATATATTTAAAATATATATATATTTTTCTTTTCGAAAATCACTCATCAGTAAACTACAACTAATTTTATGAAAAACAAATATTTATATTAAAAAAAGTCTATAATGGTGTGTGTATATAAGTATGTATATCTGTTCAGATAATTTTTAGTTCTTTTCAATGAAATAGAAAAATGCATTTTGGGGAAATTGCAAAAGGAACCACTCAAGAGGTGCACAAATCTTTCAAACTTGAAAACTGATAAAAAATAAAATAAAAACGTTATTTATTTAATAATTTAAATTCGTAGTCATGGTATTTGCATTTCAAAAGACAGGAGAACCTAGAATATAAATTCCAATCTCAACTCCAAATATACATTACAGATTATAATTAAGTTATCTGTGTTCAATTGTCTGGTTGATTCGTGTTCATATTAGTCAGAAAAAAGAGTTTCTTTAGTCAATGACAATTTTACGGCTAACGTTAAATATATTTATCTTATTTGATCTTACATTTACATAGACTGGATATGTGCTCATACAACCTGATTACTACTTTAACTAACAGGCAACTATCGCTGCAGAGTAACTATTATTATTATTATCTTAAAACCAGTTGGCAGTGATAACGGCGCTACTAACTTACTTGATTAAATAAGTTTCCAATACAATTTACCACAGAGGTATTTCCTTCAATGTGCGATGAGTTGGGAAGTCACGAACTTTTGAAGAGTAGGAATCGACATTTGTAAATTTAAAATTTGTATGTAAAAGTTTGCGGTAAGGAATTTTCATAACTGAAAGTAATTTGGTACAGAGTAATTCTATAATTTCCCGACTCAAGATTTCTACTCTATAAAAAACTTCCAACTATAGAGCTTTTTACCAACATTGTTTGAGGGGCGATTGGGTAAGTGTCCCGATCCCGCTCAAAGTGACTACCCTGTTATTCAAGTAAATTACAAATTACAAATAGTTTTTTTTCTAGTATCTTGTACCGTTCTCCACCTCCAATTCTAATAGTTAGAGGCCACACAATGTAGGAAAAGGGTGGATGGAATCTATAAGGAACTTAATATAACAAAAGATAGGAATATTTGCAATTTTAAGGAAAATTTTAATTATTTATTCAAGGTGAAACAACAGATGTAAATAAAAAACACATGAGCTCACAAGGCAAACTGGAGAGTGTTTAAAAACGTATAAATATGGCAGAGACTGCACTTGGCGCAGTACATTTGAAGATATATTTAACACTCTTAAAGTAAATTATTTATTTATAGGCATAAGTCTTGAAGAAACCCAACAATAATAAAAAAAATCGTTAATACAATAATCTAGAGCTTAAATAGCCTCTTTTAAACGGTTAACAAAGAGTCTTGATCACCATTGTGAATTCCGACTAAACAAATATAAATTCTAAGATTACATTTAAATTTAAATATCAATTCTGATAAAAATAAATTACAAAATGAGTTGACTTCCGGAAATAACTCAAACTTCTGCGGGACTATCACTTCCACCACCTTTGAATTAATCGGGAAGATTCCGACTTGTTAATATTTAAAATTATAATAGAAAACAAAGTATTATTACAATATAATACTAGTAATTTATCTCTAAACGAATCGGTAATATGTTTAAGTTATAACTTATAAACCAACAAAAATGAATTACTTTTATAATTTCTTCAAAGAAAATACGTCTACAAAATACTACCTATAAATGAAACATCATCAAATTTTAAAGTTCAAGCCATTATTAAGAGCCACAAGTGCAATAACAATTTATATTTAAACTGAATATTCCAAGCTGGAAAAATTAACATCTCTAAAAATTACAAAAATACTAGCGGCCAAGCGGCAAAAGGCAGCATTAAGTGTTCAATAAAACCAATTTACTCTAAAAAATAAATCTTCTAGTGAGAAATTACTGACGCCTACACTGAAAGATTATAATCACATAATTAACCAAGTGTTCAAACACCCAAACCCGTTAAAGGTAATTTATATTTTAAATATTTAATAAAATATATAGAGTTTATATAGTGCCATGTTAGATGATCGCCAGCTATATATAGATCTAGTTGATGGATAAAGGGGCTATATATATTCATATTAAAAATACGACACCACGTTGAGAACACGTGCTCAAGTCACGTAGACCAAACACCTGGCGAGTATGCAGTCTAAGATTGTGAGTGGTCTGTCTGTCGGCCGACTAGGCCAAACAGCTCAGTTCTGAATCCCTTCTGAAGTATCTTGTTGATGCTTCGTTCATAACTTGTAAGTCTTCTCTTCATCATAGAATTCGGTGTGAACTAGTCCGTTATGGAACTCGTGCTAATCCAGAATATACAATGAGTGAGTAAAGCACATATTTTAGACATAGTAAGTTTTGTAGTCTTAAATAATGCAGCATGTCTATGATTATCGGCATTATTCGGAGTGGGTAGTTTTAGTATAAATTAGCTAGTCTTGCTAGTGTTACTTTTGCAGGATGTATATATGTATTGGTTTATTTGGGGCGGGTATTAATAATGTAGCATAAGCTAGTATCAATATTACAATCTAGCTTAGCGGTCAGCAACTTACAGTCCACAGGCTGGATCCAGCCCGCCGATTAATTTTATTTGTCCCCGAAAATTTAACAAACAAACAATTGTGGTCTTAAACAAAGACTAATAACTAATTACTTACTTACTCTACGGGATTATGATCTCGAATGTTCATTGCCACATTATAAAAAGTACACCACCTATCCCCATATTATGCTAGTTCTATCCAGTCCACCTCACTACACCCTATCCTTATCTTGAGCTTGTTTTATACAGTCCACACCTCATTACGATCGATCTCTTTCAGGTCCACTCTGTTATACTTCCATCCTCGTCTAGCTATTCCCAATGGTCTCTTCCTATTGGGTTGACCAGTCAGTACCTATCCTGAACACGGTTCTAGAATCTCCCATTCGTGCTGCATGTCTTGCCTACTGAATCTATGAGACTTGAATATCCTCACAATGTCTTGTGATATGTACAAGGTATGTAATTCCTCATTATGTAACCTCCTTCTCTCCCCAGTAGCCATATCCCTTTTTGGACCAAATATCTTACTAAGCACATTTTTTTCGAACACCCTAAATTTGTTTTCTTCATTTAAGTTAAGATACCATGTTTCACACCCATAGAGAACCAGTAAAGTTATTGTTTTGTATAGTCTGAGTTTTACGTTCCTGGACAGAAGGTGAGATGTCAACAACTTACTGACCGAGTGATACCACGCAGTTCCCGACTGTATTCTTTTCTATATTTCCAATATAATATCATTATTGCTAGTTAAAACTGTTCCTAAAAATCGAAACTCATTAGCCCTGTAAAATGATCTGTTGCTCAAAGTAATCTATCAATTATCGTCTTAAATCTATGTTCTATAATAACTAATTGCTATTTGAGAAAATAAAATAAAATATATTTTGCTCTATATCTTTTTTAAACCAAATGTTTTAAAACCCATTTTGCCCACGATATCAAAAAGGTTTTAGATCTTAGATTTAGTTAGTACATATTTAAGTGTTGTTGTTAGGTTAAGTTAGTTTGTAGCCTGTGGGCTCATATCCTTCGTATGTTCATACTACACGTTAAATGCCCCATTCAAAATTAATACCACTCAAAAAAGGCGGGAAATAGAGAGAGAGAAATGTTTACCCGAGATATACAATATTAATTCAAAGGAGAATCAAGGATTACTGGATTTTATTAAATATTAATATATTAATTTTTTCCAATGCCTGAAAAACATTACATACAGATGTCATCAATCCCCAACCATATTCTTCGCATAGAGTTTTTTTATGGGGCCTACTCATCATATTTTGAAAAACACTTTGTTTTTCATTGTAAGTGCAAATCATTTTGAAATAAACTTTTCTTTGTTAAAACTAGTGGCATTGCTTTGTGATAAGGCTCTCCACCGACATTTCGCCCTGTTTGACTCCCTTTTTGACTCCCTTTTTGTTCGAGTGTACATCTCATACGTGTTCCATCGACTGCATTGTTCCTTTTCCCGACTAATGGAAACAACAGAATGGTTTCAAACTGAAGGGGGACTGACACAGTGAAATAAAGATAGCAAAATATTGGATTTACTTTGATGTGGTTTCTGGCATAATGAACATACCATGTGACGTGGGGGCTAGAATAAAACATCATCGTCAAGTGAAATAAAAATCAAGGTATTTTCCAGTCAATCTGAAAAGTAGAATAATTTTAGAGGTATAAAAAACCTGTAAAATACTTCAATAAAAAGATATTTTTTAGTTATGTTATATTTTATAATACAGTTATTTAACGATAAGTTTATTGCTATACAAATTGTGTGAACTCGGCTTACAATCTAACAACCAATTATATCAGCTTATTACAACAGTCATAGTCTTGGATCTTAGAATGATACTAATTGGATAGCACAAAGAATATAATTATAAATAATAAAGATCTGAACCTGAACTCAATATAAAAATATATAGGAATTTAAATAGAGTAAAAAATTACCATTGTATTTTCTCAGATTTTTAAAAATATTATCGCTACTCGTTTTGCAGCCCGTTTGGGCTTTCCAAATGTTTACACTAGGGGGTGAGTATGAGAAAGTCCAAAGAGAAATGTATCCACATTTGCACGTAGAGAGATTGGGAAGCCACCTATGAGAAACCTCTCTCAGAGCACCTGACCTAATCTCTAAGCTCTATCTTCCATCACCAGCTGACCGTGCTGACGTTTAGTTTGCGTGTCGACCAATCAGTCGCTATCCAAGCCAAAATCTTACTTTCCAGGAGATAGATCCACTTTCATCTAATAATAAATACATTTAACAAAGTTGGGGAATCAGGTTTACCTTATTTAGGGGAAATATCCTCCTACTGCAAATTAATTATACATTTTGACCTTCAAAACTGCCAAAAATCAATCCTCAATTATTCTAACATTTTATGTTGCATACATATTGAAATTTTTGGGAAGACCTAGACGCAGATGGGAGATTAACATCAAAATGGACCTAAATAGATATGGTGTAATGAGGTGGACTGGATAGAACCATCTCAAGATAGAGCTAGATCACGTACTATTGGGATTGTGTCAGTGAATTCTGAGTACCTGTCATTATAGAATCTATAAGTATTGAAAAATGACTAATTTTTGAAGTAAGGCAGATCCAAGTTTCTAATCATTTACCGAGCTTAGAGGCTTCGCTTGGAACTTCGCTGAAAATATATTTTTAACTTTATTTTAAATCATATAGACACATCCATTATAGATTTACCAATATGAAAACTAACCTAAACTCGAAATTGTGTTCTATGTAAACGTATCTGTACAACGTTTGTATTTACAGCTCATAGTCTAAGCTCAATTCTAGTATTTTATTCAACTTATGATTATTTTAAAATATGTTTTAAATTATTTTAAAATTAAGTTGAACTTAAAATGGAAGGTTCTGTTACCAGACGTGTCCTCAAAGATGTTCTAGGTATCTTCAAATAACGTATTTAGTTTCGTTTTGTGGGAACAGAGTAGTTTTACCTACTAATCAGCAACTGTCAAACTAAACATGAACAATAGCATGGAACGTAACCTTATCTTCTTAAACGAAGCGACATTGAAGATTTTGAAAACGTTAGGGGAAGAAAAAGGATGATTGGGAAAGGAACGCTTTTTTCAACACTAGTAGTTTTCTCAATATAAATACTTCTCGTCGGCTTTCATGCATCACGTGACTTCTCTTTGTGGGCGACACTCACCATAGAGACGCTCTTTTCATGCAGGGCGACGTGTAAGCTCTACGGACCTGTTGGGAGGAAGTGACGTCACTGGAGATAGTCCAGAAGATATTGATTTGTGACGTGTCCTCTCTTGGCAGGGGAAATACACTAGATGATAGATAACCCGGTAAGAAAGTCACACTTGGAGTCTTAGGGCGCACTCATGTTGAAGGTTTCATTCGAGGTCTGGGAAGAGGAGGTCAGGTGGTAAAGGAACAATTTCTACAATTTGAAAGATTTTCAAATCTTTGTTTTATTTAAATATAACAGATTAATTCGAGGTGTCCCAAGTTTACACCTCATTTTAATTTCTCCTAAATGTATGTTAGCACTAGAAACAAAAGAATATCAACAAACAGGTAAACACAGTGTTGTTCGTCTGGAGAAGAGCGCGGTTTCATTAATTTAAACAAGTTGGAAAATGACACCGTGACATGGGAATCGAGCCCAGGAACTTTGGGTTAACGCACCAGTGCTTACCGCTGAGCTGTACGGCTATTAATTGAATTGTGGTCTTCATCACAGAGTGAAGAATACCCCGAGCAAGGTACGATCCCTGGATAGCTCAGTGTTGGAGCATTAGCGCGGTAAGACAAAGGTCCTACACTCGATTGGATTTCATTAAATAAAAATAAATTTAGCCTTAGAGATTTCTTTGATTATTTCATAAATTTTCTAAAAAATAATAGTAAATTAAACTAAATTTATGTATTATAGTAAATTCCATGATTAGGTAAGTACAGTTACAAAAAATAAAATTTAAACTAGCTTTTTGACCGGTTCTACACACAGATAGCAGCACTTAAACTCCTTATAAAATTGTAACGTTTAGCATAAGCTAACATTTAAAGGCAGCGCAAAATAATTTGATTAATAAAAGTAAATGCTTTAAAATTCATGATCTAAACATTATTTTTAAAATTTAAAAAATTAGGAAATTTGTATCTATTGAACTTCTGGAATCGTTTACAATCTATCAAATGTAACATCTATGCTATATACTAACATCAGAATATTAGGTAAGGAGAAGCTGCCCTTCACTTATTTAGGTCTATAAAACATATTTTCTATAATTTCCAACTCACAACGAACCGAACAACGAAATCATCTTTTCAAGAAACACCATTTTCTTAAGAGAGATTTTACCATTGGAATAACAAGTACTAAGAGTGTATTCAAAAGTTCAATAGATGTTCCATTGATGTTCTCTCTAAGGTGTGGGCCTATATCCACCGTGCCATGAAGGAATAGCTCTCTCTCTCTCTCTCTCACACACACAAATTGCACCTTTGTGTGGTCGCCGGGTTGGTCACATCTACAAGGGCTCTTAACTTGCTCTGTAAATTAGCGTTGCAATCAATTGCCCCCCCCCCTCCTCCCCTATTGTGCAGTAATGTGCCGTGTTTCAGGACAGAGCGCTACATCGGGAGCACCTGCACTATCTGGACTGTTGAGGTAGGTCATTTACAGGGCTCCACTCCTGTATTGATCCCGTAGGGTCATATCGTCCGTGACCTATTGACCCAGAATAAAGGTGTATGGGGTTCAACTTCAAACAAAGCCACTGAGAACAGAAATATGAAATAGTGTTTTGACCTATTTCTACTAAAATAACTATTCCTATCCTAATTCTAAACTGACACCTGGGCTTAGTAAAGCGTTTCTATACCCAGCCAATAGACCCGGCCATGATTCTCGTCAAAGGATGAATCATTTTCAAATCAGGTTTGATTAATTTCTCCTATTTGCTAAACTAACTCTAAGTAGGTCTACTGGTTGTCGTATTTGTCAGTTAAAATAGATAATAGTCTTGGATGATATTCACACCCTCAATTTCCTACTAATTAACATACATGGCGACTAGATCAAATTTTACATATTCATACGCCAAGTGATGTTATCTGCAACGGTCACTTTTGATAGTTATTACCAACACATATAAAATAAAATACCTTACAGCAAAGAGATACGGATGGTAGACTGTGTGTTTGTAGCAGTGGGACTAGTACGTGTTACATTAGAGTAATAGGCCACTAAAAATACTACAAGGATGGGAGGGAGTAATCTAACATACATAATAATGGAAAACAGCATTAGCAAGAGTTAAAAGTGAGAATAAGCAGAGTCTATTTGACCATGTTTAATTTAAAAAAGAAAACAAATAATCTTTACACAAATTTACGACAAATGTGTAGCTTTATGAGCCCTTATTTTAGTTATTAAGAAAGTGTTTGAGCTTCTAAAGACAACAATAGACATACTGAAACGGTTATGTTATAACAAACACTACATTTTAAACGAACGCAAGAGTTCTACTTCATACCGTAAGTCGAATATCTCGCGGGACCCCTAGAAATGGCACCGGCAATGTCTTTTAGGATGTCGCGGCATAAATGACAACTAATAATGATTACTGAATTAATATTCAAGGTTTAAAGTTACATATAAGACAAACAGCAAAATTTACGTTAAATAAATATTAGAAAACAAATGAATTAATTTAAATGATTTTAAATTAAATTTAAATGCACCTCAACAAAACTTAGTTGAGTAAGAACAGCAATTAAGATATTTACAAATGAATTAAAGAAGCAAGCGCCTAGGAGGCGACACCAAAATAATATACTTTGAAAGTAAAAGTTATCTTTAGAAATACTCATATTTCAACAAAAATTTACAAGTCTATCTCTGACATTAAAAATTTAGAGTCCTAATTTATATTCCTTATAGCTTCAATATTTAAATAAGAATTACACAGATTTACAACTTTCCTGATAGTCCATTTTCAGGAATAATCGTCTCTCGACGATATCAAATATTAATAGTCCATACGAGTTACTAGAGTCCACCCATGGTGGTGCCGATTTCAATAGTCAACGTTCTCTTCAACGCCGCCATGTTATATAGCATCTAGTTGTCAAGGGAAACAAAGGAGGGAGAAGTCCAAACTAGCCGGTGACGTCACATTGGTTTAGCGCTGCCTTCACTTGGACACGTACACCATTTCTCTTCCTGCTCTCTGATTGGTCATCACGTCTTCATCAAAATCACCCCAGGTTTGTTGATGGTGATCTTTTTAACTGGAGTCTCTGACGACGCAGGTGATCAGTCGATGATTCGGTGGTTGGTTCCCCTCTCCGCGAGAGGGCAGGTAAGTCCGAGCCCACTTATAGAATATTGTCCCGGTAGACTCCCATCAAATTACTTGTGTCCAGGTAGACCGGAACATCAGGTGTTGATACACCACGGCAGATTTGCCCCACTCGTCCAATTAGGACGTGTTGAAGTTAGACCAGGCTTGAAGGGTGTGCTATCCAGAAGATTCAGAGGGTAAGTACATGAACAGTTTATATAGAAGAGAGTTGATAGTGTATTATAATGTTTGTATACAGCTTGGAACTACATGGAACTAGAATAGAGAAAAGTTCTATTCCAGGAGGTATAAGCAAATGTCGACGTTCTTCGGAGTGGGTAGTATGAATCGAAATATAATTTATGCTTGTAGGTTAACATGGGGTGGGGTGGGGTTGCATAATGGTGACGTACTATACTAGTACCGTTACACAATGAGCTATCTACTATCACCACTGGACTAGAACCTTTAGAGCTCGTTCACACGAGGCGGAGCGATTCAATCGTCCGACCGCCGGAAACTCGATACCGCGCGGCTCGAGTTCTATGAATGTCATTGAGAGCGTTCAGTTGGCGAGCGGACTCGGCGCGATTTGAACGCAGGGAGAGGACTGAATTCTGGAGCGTCTCGATACAAAACTTTTGTTGACGAGGTGGAGAAAAAGTCTGCCTTGGAATGTGAGGAATATTCCAACAAGACAAAAAAAAACTATCTTGGACGGAATTGGTGGATCCGGGACGTACTTGGTTGGTTTGCCCTTAATCACTGATATTTATTATTACTAGCTATTATCACGGATATTTATATTATATAAGAACAGTAGTCCCGCGACTATCCGGCCCTCTGCACTATCCGTACTATAAATGTCAAGGTTTTGGTTTTGTAAATATTAACGATGTTTTAATCTATTTCTCTTGTATATTCCTCCCCGTCTGGACGTGTCTTGTCTGGAGGTGTCGCCAGAACTTATTCCGCAACATCACCAAAGTCGGACTCATCTTCATCATCCTCGTCGCCTCCATCTCTATCTCTTCACTGGGAACACGCAAATTGAAGTGAATTGCATCAGTTTATCAAATTAATTCTTTCCGTCTTTATCCGTCGCTCCGACACCACTCTCTAAGTATATGACGGAAAGAAGGTGGTAAAAGAGGGGGGCGGGGAGGGAGAAGAGCAATATTAACTGGAATATTGATGACGCTCCAGTATCTGTCCAGAGCTATAACAATGGAATTAATAATGTCATTATAACAGGATACAATGTGTTTCCTGTCGCTATGGACCGGACAAAGCCATTAATTACCATTCAGTAATCAGCGGCAACTGAACATTAGAAGAGAAAAGAATGGACGGACTGAGAATGTCGGTTTGTAGCCCAGAAACTCCCCGTCAAGAGGGGTAGCGGAGTATAATGGAGTTCACATAGTTGATGTTTATTTGATGAATATTCGACATTTCAGAGGACATAAAATGTTATTAGTCAAACTGGATCACGGGTAATTACACACACACACACACACACTCACACACACACACACATGTTTTCCTCTAATGACGTGTGCACCAATACATTGTGTTTAGCGTTAATAAATGTTCGCTGAGGATTGTTTTAAATTGAAACCTAATCAATTAAGTTAATTTTGAATATAGTATTTTACGCTCCCAATTTTAGTAATTTTGAATAAATCTTAGACATGACCAGAACGTAAGTCAGTTAGAGCTATTAGTGGAAAATGTAGATAACACAAATGATTATCTTTTTTTTTCACCACCTCTTAATACCCGTTAGAGCTATAAGCAAATGAGCTTTTAATGAGAAAGATATAATTTATAAAAATGTATCCACGTTTGGTAAGTAGCCCTTGTATCGAGGAATGAAGTTTATATTTCAATCAGAGAATTTTTATTTTAAAAACATTTAATTTTTCAAATGTTTTAATCTGTAAATTTTCTTAGGTGTGTGTATTAGGACCAATAATATAATATGCACACAATATAATAATTTTACTATTGTAATAATTCTAATTTTGTCGGTTAATATTTTATTAATTTTAATTTGTTCTTAAGAACACTTTTATGCTACCCATTAAAAGTAATTGTACGGAACTCCACACGGACTTTCTCACTCCATTGTTTAAACATGGAGATATTTACTCTACACTCGTAATATATGAACCGTAAAACGAAACAAACCCGAGAAAAAATTGCGTCATACTTACGTTAAACAGTTTTTGACTCCCAAACTTAGATATTTTTATTTCCTTTTTAAGGATTTTAAGTCCTCACTAGTATATTTGGACAAAAAAAAGATCAATATTTGGTCCTCTAGGGTCAATACTTCGTATTAAAATTTCTAATTCTGATTAAATTTGTTGACATTTCATCAGAAGTTAGACATCTTAAGGTTATCGCACTTTTATTAAACTCCCTATTTATAAATTTATATCAATAAAAAGGTAAATATTGACTATTGGATCTAAAATGATATAGATATATCATTGTTGTGCTAACATTTTCCCTGGAGGTTAAATAAAACAACGTAATCTTTTTGTCAGACTTACTTATCTACTTACTCTCTGGAATGAAGAATTATCGCGTTAAAACTGTAGTATGGCTCGACAACTAAATATCACAAATTGGTATTAATATATTTGCCAATATTTCAAACAATTGGTTTTGTAAAGATATATTCTGTATAAAAGCTTTTTATTTTTAATAGTACTACCATTTTGTATTTATTAATATCTCAAATAGTTGCGGAGATATGGAAATTTCTGCTTCTATAAAGTACCATAAAATTCATGTTAATAGGAAAATGAAAATGGCCATCTTGTTTATAATATTAATAAAAGCCTACATACGAATTTTAATCAAATTCTCTGGAGCTGATTTTGGGAAAATCGATTTTTTTTTCTCTTTTCACCCTTTATTAAAATACTTAATTTTAGGTTTAAACAGACACACAGACAGACGCCATTGCAAAGACCACTTTTTAGGGTTCAGGGGTTTTGAAACGTAGACATCCATCAACATTTCGGGTTATATTTTGTTGACGGTCACAATTATTTCTTTTAGTGTTCGAAATGTTGATATATATGCGTTTAGATTGAAAATTATTGGTTATATAAAAATTTGTTCCAAATAAAAGATTTTTTTTATTATAAATAGACCTACATATTTGCAACGATAAGTAATTTCATATCTCTAATAGTTTCGGGGATATGATCCTAAATGAGAATTTACGCATCAAACCGGAACCCTTAGTCATTTTTCGAAATAATGAATGTAATCATTTTAATATTTATCAATGCTTAGAAGGGAAATTTAAGAAAAACAGTTGGAGACAATTTTGAGAAAATCAATTTAATTTATTTTTTCATTTCAGTAAGCTACCCTTAATTTTAGGGTTAGATATTCAACTCCGGAAACCCCTGGGTCCAACCCTAAACAAACAATAGTTAAGTTACCAAGTTTTATCCCGATCGGTAAAACAGTTTAGGCTCCACTCCAAGGTACAGTTAGACAGACAGACGGAAATGAAGGAAACACTATGTCTATCTCACAATTTTATAGCGACTGTATTTAGTCTCATGCCTGAATATTATATAATATTATATATATACCTATTAGACCAAATTATATATTTTGTGAATGCTACGACATTTTTTACATGTCTAATACCAATTCACTTATTCATTTATATTCACATTATATTTATTTTCATTAAATATGTCAATTTAATCATATTATTTAAACTAGTACTATTTAAACTAATAGTGAATTGCTATTTTATCAAAAGTAGATGCAATTTATTCACGTTGTTGTGAGAAATCTTGAAACTAGGTTACATTTCACCAAACACTCCAATTTTACATTTCTTATTTGCTTACGCTTCTAAAATGAAATCTCTTCAACAATATTGTCTAAACTTAAATATATATTCATAGACTTGATAAATAATACAAACTAAACAGTAACTCTTCTTGGATGATATTATTCCTAAACATTCATTCAAAGAAAGAAATTGGAAAACTTTTAAAATATTCCAGCACTCGGCTGGCATAGCTCGTTGCTAGGGAAACTATGATGGTTTTACATGAACATGAATAGATCCTTGTATTTATAATATACCTTTACCTGAACTTTGGTAAAATTGCTTCTTGCTTTTTATTATCACTCTTCAATTTTTACAAACTCAACCAAGTGTAAAGTGATATCTAACTATGGTAACAGGGTGAAGTATCGGCCACTCAGATATATCCACAATCTCTAACTATGGTAACAGGGTGAAGTATCGGCCACTCAGATATATCCACAATCTCTAACTATGGTAACAGTGTGAAGTATCGGCCACTCAGATATATCCACAATCTCTAACTATGGTAACAGTGTGAAGTATCGGCCACTCAGATATATCCACAATCTCTAACTATGGTAACAGTATGAAGTATCGGCCACTCGGATATATCCACAATCTCAGGTACGGCAATTTTATGGTCTTGTTGCATTAAAAAATAACTGACCAAGCGTAACGAGGTTTTGTTTTAGCTTGCCTATTTGGCATTTAATGTCCATCCCAGCTATTGGTTCCACAATAACTGTTAAATTCGCGGAGCAGTGCTACCAACTTTGGCTTGAGCCTAGACCGAACACCGAATGTACAAAGATGGCGGGCAGCCACTCGTTATCTGTCGGTATAACTGTTCCACGATAGCTGACAAATGTTAAACCAATTTTAACGAGATTTGGCAAGGACCTCCTTTGAGCCTATGCTTAATAATATATGTATGTAGTTTTTCCATCTGTTTATTAATTTCAATATGGGTGCCTTGCGTATAACCCGAATGGGTAGTAAGACGTGGTGCTAATAATAATAATAATAATAATAATAATATGGGTGCCACTCAAAAGGCTTATTTTAATTCTTTATTTCAAATGATTTTAATATAAAATACTACCTAAGGTGTATTTCTTAAATTGATTTGAAATATCTCGTGAAACTGACGTCTTAATAACGAGAGAAAAGTATATTCTCTATGAATAAAATGGGCAATTGAATATACTACTAGCTTATTCTCTGTGTAAATTTATCACCAAGAAAAATATCTAATTTATATCTCAGGAGAAATTGTTTGAGATAATTCAAGTTGAAATCCAATCGAGATGCTAAGACTAGTAACAACATTAACAGTACTTTATTTTTAACAGGCTGTACTTGGTTGGAGGGAGGGAGGCTACTCACAGTGCTACTATACAATACTATACTATACAATTTGGGGTAAAGGAAATGTTCTCTCATCTACTATATATTTGAAGAGATGATGCGAAGTATAAGAAACTTGGCTGGGAATTGAACCCTGACCTCACTATCATTAGCAATATAGTCGATCCAGTGAGATGCCTTAAACTGTGAGGTTATCGATGGAGGCATTTCCCTTACTTTGAGTATAAAACTAATCGTTATTCATGTTTACATGTCGATGTTTTTGTGTGATTTGATTAAAAATTTGGTTTGATTAGTTTATATATATTAATGTTTCTGTATTTTTGTGTGTCATAAGCATTGCGCATTATCTACCGAGCAGAGGTTTAAAATTTAAAAATTATTAGTCCCTGTGAACTAACATAAGCACTTCTAATGCAGCAATTTTAAAATTTGTATTACCTTTTGGTTAATTAAAGATTGGGTCTGAATAAATATAATGATTTTGTTCTTTTTGGCTGTTTGAAGCAAATAAAGGCGTTATCCGGGATAACCATGGAATCCATAAGGTGTTTACCAAAACAACGCCGGGTTCTTCTGCTAGTATTTTATAAAAGTAATACAATCCATATTGTAACACATAAATTTCGTAATATGTTATTTTTCAGCTGCACAGTTTGCAAACTATTATGGAAAAAATACTAACAAAAACAATAATATTTTACATATCATCTTAATATTTTATTGTTTGTGTGGAATTTTTAAAATTTAATGATCAAACTTCATAATTAAAGATTTTGTGAAATAACTTTTAAAATATTGTTATAACAGTATAAAAATATCCACCAAAATCGAGATATCTTGGGATCATTCCCATTCCAATAAAAACGTGAATAAAATATAAATATGGTGAACGTAGAAACAATAAATTGGGATTCGCTCAGTGATTTTACTTTTTATTTGGCCAACAGTACAGACACTGGGAACATGGAACTAGCCTGGTTATTTCTAATTTTCTTATTTTTATCACATATTTATATTTTATTCGTGTAAACACGTTTTGTTCAGCGAGGCACGATAACAATGTTTTCAATCACTCGGAAGGGTTTTTATATTTTGTTATCTTATGTTGGTATTAAGGTCCAGTCAACCAATTATTGTAATTTAGAGTCCACTAGATACGGTAGATAATTAGGTTTAAGCTAATTATACCAAAATGATTGTTATTTTGTCTGTTGTTTCATATATTTTTCTGTGGTATTTATTCTTTGAGGGGTTTAATTTATAATTACTGTAACAAATAATTTCAAATAATGCAAATATATTCGTACATTTACAATTAATATTTTAATAACTAAGTCTCGGTTATAAAAATATAAACCAAAAATAAAGGTTCAACAGGTAGGATGGATATTTTTTTAAACTTATGCTATCGAACCTGTATCGGTGGGCACGTGAGATAAGTGGTAGACTCGCAGTAGCTAGACTGATTTTATGAAGATGTTGGGGATCTAATCCCGGCTGGCCCACATTAAAAGAATCTTTAACAGCTAAACATTGAACAGCTATGATTTAAATAAATACCTCATGAATAAAATAAACATTTAAAGAAACTAAAACTGATTAAAATTAAACTAGGAGAATATAGAACGTTACTCTGAAGAACAATAATTAAACTTAATAAATGTGAAGATTGTTTATATTAAATTGTATAAATGTATTGTTGACGCTTCAAATACAATGATATGGACTAAACTTGTAGCACTTTACTCTACCAGAGTTTGTAATGCTATGGCGACTATTCTATGATCTAGCACCATAGTCTATCATTGAAATGTAGAAATAGGCGACACCTTAATGGTGCAGTTTATAAGATAGGGTCATAGTGCAGTTGGTCGATGTAGGACTGATACACTTCGAGCTGATGTTTAAAGTTTGGTAAGAAACGAACTAGAGGGGAAAAGATCCCTGTAGTACTTGATGACTGAAGGTGTATTAAAATAGATTCTTTATTATGTTATATCACCAAACGGTATTGAATGTTTATTCGAAACAGACAAATTATATTAAAAAATACTAAAACAAATGACAGAAATACAGTTTTAAACCGTATCATACTACAGTATGTTCTAAGTTTATCACACTTATAGTTTGAGACCCGTATGATTGGGCATTAAATGTCAGTTTTATTGAATTTAATTCGTTGTGAAGGAGAGGTTGGGATTTGAACCCAGGCGGGGATATTGAGAGTGTTTCACTTGAATATTTTAACACTATCAACCCACTCAAGTGCGTGTGCACTTACTATCAATTATACATTAATATTCGTTCCCCAACAGACTTTAATTTGCAACAGATAGATGCAGAGCAAAAGTAAATTTGTTGAATATAAAGTTTAAATTAAAAATAATACCTCATTTAATTTTGTGTCCGACAGTACGCCATTTTATAGAATTATTGTGCTTATATTTCAAAGATTGAGTTTTGAGAATAGGTTTATTCTCATTCTTCACGTTCCTATCGCTAGCGAAACACTAAACAGCCTCATTACAAGTATTCTTTCTGCGAATTCCAAGACATTTAACAAAACACACTGGTTTCTAAGTTTACCTTTGTCCCAAGTCTGAATTTAATTAGTAGACTCCACCCCAAAAATATATAGGATATCACAGAAAAGAGCCAGAACTTGGAAATAGGTCCGACCACAGCTCATTAACAACGCGACGTGATACATCAACGCCATGACTGGAACATCTTTGACACAGAGCCACGTTATTGTGTCCGGATCGATCCGGGATTAGAGTTATCCGAGCTTGTATTCTCAGCCGCGCGGTTAAAGTGGAACGAATCAACGCGTCTCATCGACGTTTTGACAGATGAATGGAAATATATTCCCAGTGGCGACGAGCGTTCTATTTCTCAGTTTATGTCAACTTGAATGGTTCGTCGTTATCTTTATTTACTCAAGTGTGAACGATGCTCATCAATATGCATCACTCCCCCGCCCCCACCTTTTGTAAAAATCTCGTGCTCTCTATTTCTCTGTATATTTATCCACTACCCCCATATCCTAGCGTTTTATTCTTTTTCTCCCTTTCTCATGACATCTCACAACATCCTTTCAATTCTCATTATGTATCCATCTCTCTCTTCATGCGCTTTTGCCCATAAGTTTTCTGTTTCTTCTTGACATTGTTTTACTATTCATTGCCGTTGTATTCTTCTTTTGATGACTTATTCCTCCATATTCCATCCCAACTATTGCAGTTACAGCGACACAAAAAGCCAACAAGCGAGATGGTTTTACAGATATTACAAATAGTTTTCTCTCAGAAAACTAGGCTTGAAGAAATTAAATATCAAAGATGGGTATTGTCGAGTATAATTACAAATGGAAGTTTTATATTCTAAGAGTCCAGTTTCTAGAATATGGCTTTGATTACATCTGTAACGAATTGTAAGTGAACATCGAGCCCATCTTTGGGACACATCTCAAGGTCAATCGTTCAGCTAGCGAAGAAACTGAGCCGACAGTTCTAAGAGCTGTTAACTCCAAAACACCGCTCTGGGGTCGGATGTCGTGTTGCTACATTTCTTTCGATTTCATACCAACTCATACACATCCAATTAGCGTAATTAATGTATACTTATAACCCGAACAGATACTAAACGCGGTTATAAATCAAGGCTGTAGCAATTTAGTAACATCTTGCTCGCCCTCTGTCTAAAATATATTTAATAGTATATCGGATCTAGAGAGACTGTCTCTCTTTAGCTTTCCAAAAGTTCGGCAGCCCCCTAACCCTCTAACCCTAACAACTGAATAGAAAATAGGCCCAATGGAGGTTCAACGAACATTTTGAAACGGTTTCAAAGGTTTATTGCCAACGATCGGTTGTGTGTTTAGGAAAAATGTGTTGTTCTTAGAATAAACGTAATCATACAATAGTTTCTATAACGTACACTGAAAGTTTGGCGGGAAGAGGTTAATTTCATCCAGTAAGTGATTTATCTGAACTTTATGGTGATGATTTATTTTATTTTTTAATAGAAGCTGGTATCGGCGGGCACGCAACTAAATGTCAGATTTATTAAGTGTTGTTCGCGAGTGATGGGGGCAGGTCTTTGCTGTAAATGCCAGCCGGTTGTTCTTTGGGTAGTTTTGCCAAAAATAGCCCACCACTCTACAGTTGTTCTAAACGCCATCAAAATATTCCCTAATTTAGCAGCCTTGTTAAAATACGTTGGTATTAAGACGACAATATAAATGTTTACAACTTTATACAAGCAAATTGTTAGATACCTTATCTTTGTAGTTATCTTGCACGGTTATCGTTTTAAGGCTCCAAGGTTCAATTCCCATCACGTCCGAAGAATTTATCACTAGTGAAAAGTGGGTGGCTCTTTTCACAGTGATGAATTAACGTACAGGGGTTGGATGTTGTGTCTGTTCTAGATTTAAGTTAGTTTATAATTAGTCAATTCAGAGGGTGAAGGTTAAATATCTTAGAGAAAAGATCCCTTTGACAAATACTAGTAGACTATAATATATCGCCCTGAGTAGTCGACAGATTATGTATTGATCAAAGCTGCATGCCTATCATTTGATTACAAACCAATTTAAAAACTCAAACTCTTCTCATTCACTTACAGAACAACATCAAATTAATTCTGTGCCTTAAAGTTCCTGGTGTAGGACTACATTTAATGTGCGCCCCACAAAACTCTCGTGTTTGAAAGCCGCTGGAACTATTTTAAACACGTGAGCCTGCGGGGAGGGCTTTTACAATATTTCTCCCCGCTATCAAAGCAAAGTCAATTGTGTATATTGACATAAAACGAAATCCCCCGAAACCACCCTGAAGGCATGAACAGTTGATACTCGTCTGTTTGATCAGAACCAGAGGGGGTGGGGGTGGGGGTTGTTTGATCGAGCTAAAGGGAAGGGGGAGACTCGGAGCACCATTAAAACAGGAGCTTAGTTTTAACCACATCACCTAGGGGGCAGGATAATCCCTTAATGCGCTGTAACTGTTGTGTCCACATAGGACGGATGAAGGGTCCACTTGACGACTTCTCTGGGGTGTCAACACCCCTGGGATGGGACGACCCGCCCCTGCTTAAAACTTTATTTATGCCTTATCCTCCCTGTTCAACTCCTTTTCTCTGCGGAGTGCTCTGAACCCTTCACTCCGAGTGGTGCTATTTCCTCCGCCCCTAAAACAAGTTCTACAACACTGCGGGAGGGGAGGCAACCAGAGCTAAAAGCTGTGTTTTGGAACTTTTCGGCCAAAATAATCAAATACTACTTCAGTAGAAACATCGAGTTTATTGTCCTCCCATGGTTATATAAGTAGTGTTGAATATTTGTCGTGAACAGAAATGGTTATCATTAAATTTCAGGACATCCTTGACAGATATTCAACAACTGTTGAGGTCATCATAAAGTAATGTTTATGTCTGTACTGGAGCCTTCCTACCACCCCCTCCTTTCCGCACGCGTACAGTCAGTATACACCGCTCCACGGACCAAGACTGGCGACTTGTGTCTGCACAGCGAGACGAGACTCTCAGCAGAACTGATTACTTTTTAAAATACTTACAGTCCATCATATTGCTGACTTATTATTTTGTAAAATATTCCAATAATCCTGTTCCATAGCGTAGATAGTTTAAATTAATAATATATATTACCGATATTAGATTAAATTAACAAAATATTAGAAACTATAAAATCACAAATCATTTCCATTTTGTAGCCGAATATATATTTAAAGCAGATTATTACTTTTGTGTGGCGTCATCACAGCTTAAAGGCTAACTTGGTCTAAGACAAACCACCTTTGTTTAGACCCCAGCCTCCATCTACCCTGCAAGACCACCTGGCTTGGTTCTACAACGGTAGATTTGCCTTACAATTTACAAGCAAAGTGTTATCAGTGAAGATAAGACTGAGAGGAAAATTATGTCATCAGCTTTCAGCTTGGCAAGTGGACAAACCCTCAACTAACTGTAGATGGCCACTACGGTTATCCAATCTATCTACCAGGAAATAATTGCTTGGAAGCTGCTCAATATGACAACTAGCGCCGCCCACTTGGATTTCTCAACGTAAAGGTTGGCAACGAGGAAAAGGGAGGGCCAAGATGTCAGAGGTTGAGTCGAGAATTGAGAAAAATAAAATGCCGATACGGATTTGAACGCCATTTAATACGAGGTGAAGGCAGGAACTATCTTTTCTGCTCACCGTGGACGTGCGAAGGAGGATTGAGCCATCAAGATGGGATTCCGACATGTAAAAGCTGTCTTGTTGCTTGGAATGTATTTTATTGTGTTATTAACTTTTATTTATATTTTATATTTGTGAGTTCGCGTCTCGAAGAAACCCCTTTCACGGGTACGTGTTTTTTTTTCCTATTCGGACATCTTATTAAATGAATCTTTTCCTATTTACCGAACTTATCAGCCATGTGGGTCAAACACATGTTTTGTAGTGATGGGTGCACGTCCACTTGGAGCAGGAACACGGGCGTTAGTGCTTAATTCTTGACTGGTTTGCTAACTATATCTTTATAACTATGAAACTTTTTCATTCTTTTAAGCATAAATGTAGAAATAAACTGGATTATTGAATTTTAAAATCCCCATAGGCGGCTTCGGTTCTTGTGACTGGACTCCCATACTTAGGCAGCCGGCACAAACATAGTTATATGTGCACGATCTGTGAATTTAATATAGAGTACACCTCTTTTAATAATTGTTTGGTTTATATTCCTTGTGATAAACTCCCTCATCCTGTAGCCGGCCGGGCATTTGTACCAATATTTCGAGAGAAATATCGTTACAAGACTCGACCTTGAAAACAGATGGAGGTTAGATGGATAGTAAATTATTCTTGGCTCTTGCACCTTAGGTGAAGTAAACACTCCCCAGGTTTCAAAACATGAGTATAAAAATAATAATTGAAACTGACATGAGTATATATAGTTTATAGTCACTCACCGGTGAAATCGAAGAGAAGATTAGTTCTTGGTTCCTAAATTAGGGTCCAACCTGAAAAAGAAGAAGATTAAATCAAATGAAAAGATAACATATAAACTTAGTAGAGACTAAAGAATATATTCTAGCTACTTCCGGTTTGTGGTCAACCCCCTTTGTTAGTGTTATTGCTGGTCCTAAATCATTCCCTCTAAGTTACGCTACATTCTGTCGGGCAAGAATTGTGGGTTTAATGTAGTCCCCATACGGTGGAAACAATATGGCGGTGTATTAAACAGCTGATGTGAGATATAGCCTCCTTACGGTGGAAACAATATGGCGGTGTATTAAACAGCTGATGTGAGATATAGCCTCCTTA
>CABEEJ010006586.1:0-30226 GCA_901482245.1 Timema douglasi | reverse complement strand
CCTCCACCGTGGTTCGGATTCCACGTTAAACTGTAGGTCCTCCATTTCATCTCACAATCACCCTACCATTACACATTAGCGTAATTGCGCATAACCCGAACGGGTAGTAAGACGCGGTGCTAATAATAATAATAATAATAATCATGTTAAGAATTATGTCATGTTCGTATCATTACTACACTCCTAAGATTTCTCTTTAGATTTCAAGCTGAAATATCTCCTATAATTTAACTTTGAATTAATAATTATTATTATTTGTTGATATTTTCCCTTGGTGATCAAATTAGACCGAAAACAATTGAATAGGTTCTACTATACTCATTAGTACAGTGTAAAGAGAATAAAACGTTGCTCGCGTGGTTTAAGACGTTAGTCGTTTAGTTAAGGTTCAAAGAATGTATCTGGCAAATCTCGTTAAAATTGATCAATTCATTTGTCAGTAGTTGAGGAGCAAATAAACAGACGAAATGTCAAATGATCTCTCTGCTCGGTCAACTGTTATATTATCCAGATGTTTAGGGCTAGGTCATCCCTTATAAGATATATAGTTTGCTTTCAAACCAAACTAAACATTTCTAGACAAGGGGGCAATTTTTCTTTCTGTAAACATACTGTTACAAAAATCCAAGATATTTCGAAATAATTTGATATCAATGATTCCTCCCCAGCCTCTATTAACTCTTCTTTTAGTGAAAGCAAGAGAAAATGCATATTATATCCTTTGCCTAATTTTTGTAGTTACTTTTGAAAATAAACTGTAGTGGGCTGTATTTTGATTGATTGATCTCTTTCCCTGAGTGCCGCGAGGTTGAATGGCTCACTCCCACGAATCCAATCGGGAGGGGCACTACGTCTTTAACAGTCAAAAGCTACAGAGATGCAATAAGCAATCTGATTGTAAGCTCGAGTATAGATTTTTTTTTACTATATGATAAGGTAGAAAGTAGTTTAATAAATTAACGTGATATTTATTTAATAAAGAATAACTTATCTGTAGGATGACCTAAAATGATATTAAATACTCTAGCGGTGACGATTAAATGACGCGAGAATGCCAAGAACATTTAAATTCATTTTGTTTTTCAGACATTACAGTATCCAGTTCGTTCGCCTGTAAGTAGACTATTTGCTGCTCTGGTGGTACAGAGCTTTGCCAGCTTACACCATAGGAGGTTGTCTACACGTAACTGCTATGAGATGATGATGATGATAATGAATATGGAGGTGTGGACCAGTGGGAGTTTTAAAAATAACTTGCTTGATTAACCACCTTTGGTGTCCGTTAAGATGATTCCTCTTAAAAGAAAAATACCCAAGGTAGCAGCCAGAAATTGAACCCGAGACCCTTAGGTTCGTAGCCAGGTGCACTGACCACTACACCACGGGGTCGGATGTGTTACCGCTTCCAAGGCTTATTGTTTTCCCATGTTGCAATAAATTGACGAGGACTACCTATTTAGTAGGCCAGCCATAACTTTTCCTGGCGACCTGCTGATTTTTGATTCTATTTCGGAGATGTTTGCTTACAATC
Source organism: Timema douglasi (assembly GCA_901482245.1). NCBI lineage: Eukaryota > Metazoa > Arthropoda > Insecta > Phasmatodea > Timematidae > Timema > Timema douglasi. Next base: position 28,695 of record CABEEJ010006586.1, on the reverse strand, counting down.
TATAGACAATGTCTTTGTTCCAGGGGTGAAATGATGTACCCTTGTCTCATTCCCCTTCGTTATGGCTAGTAAAAACTTATTTTATTATTCAAAGAACTGTTCAAAATGTGACAAGGAGTCTGAAAAAACCTTTGTATCTATGAGTCAAACATTTTAGCACCCGCCGAAGCACACACTTTCCTGTACACATGTTCTACTTCTGTGGTTCCTAAATTGGGCTAGCGCTCAAGGACATTGAAAGCGGAAATAGGGGGGGTTTGTACCCCTCCGTAATTTGATGTTGTTATTATTATTATTATTAGCACCGTGTCTTACTACCCGTTCGGGTTATACGCACTTACGCTAATGCGTAATGGTAGAGTGATTGTGAGATGAAATTAAGGACCTACAGTTTAACGTGGAATCCGAACCACGGTGGAGACCTGTGCATTCCTCACATTCACAAGATGTCTTGTCAGAGGTGAAGGAAGGGTTTGGTAATCAGATAAATCTTTGCCGGGACCGAGGATTAACTTGATGTTAGCGTCCATATATGCTTATAAAAACTTGTATTTGTTAAAGGTGTAGTGACATTTTTTAGCAGAGTCCTCCTGGAAAAAATTGTTTTCTACACCCTTGGTTACACCCCTCTGAGAGGTGGTGAGATTATTTAAGGGGGTGCTACGGGCTAAGGGGGGAAACGGGGTACTGGAGGGGGTGAGCTCTGTTAAGTGACTTTGAACCAACATATAGAAACTTCTATCACTTCATCAAGCCCATCCTTCGCATTAAGAATTTACTATAGGGTGAAATAGTTACTAAATACCAATGTGGTATCTAAGAAATTTTCTAAATACCTATTAGGTTAGACATTGGAAAGCTGGTATCACTGGATAAAGTTAATCAGTTTTGTCAAGTTAATTAAACTAAAAAACTTTAATTGTGTTTTGACTACATGTGTTATAAAATGTTTCAGTTTTGAATATTATCGTGCTATATTTTTTAGTGGGTAGCGTAAACTGTTAATCTAAAGAATACTTTTTCAATAATAGATTAGGGTATGAGGCTCTGGGGCTGAGTTTGTTGAATCCATGGGAGTGATGACCCAAATAAGTTTGAAAACCACTGCTCTACATGAATAAGATTTTGCACTGTTCCTGAGAAATGTTCAAACCAAAGGTAATGTCACTTAACGTTCGTCGCTTCCAGAATAATTTCTTCACTCCTCCTCGGTTTGTTCACAGCATTTGTTACAGGGATTACTCTGTCACAGATGTCTGACTTTTATTATGTGATTTATCTGTACCATCCTCTCAGATGTTGAATAATCATTAGGTTATCGCCATGCACCTTTATCAATAATTGTCTGTGAATTAAAATATGCGTAACATTTTCCATCTATGGAAATCGAATAACGCTGCAAATTTTAACATGGGATCACGTGATATTAACAACAACAAACACAATATCAATTTACATCGCGTCATAACCAAAGTAGCCTTAATAGGTTTTTTTTTGCAAGCGTCTTACTACCCGTTCGGGCTATACGCTTAATAAGTACTATGGCTTTAGGGATGAGGAAGGTTATAGTTATAAGAAATGTACACACATTTGCGTAGAGGGAGAGAGTAAAACAATTTTGTAAAAACCCGCCTCAGTACACCCAACCGAGATTCGAAACTCGATCTCTCCCTCATCGGCAGTCTAGTCTACTGTGATAGTAGCGCGTTATACCACGTGGCCACCGAAGCGGGTAATAGTGACATTAAATTCCAATAATTTAATGTAAATTTATACCCTTAGGAACCTTACTTTTGAATCACACATCACATATCCACAGTGTATCCACCGTATTACCCAGTAAAACCACCCTTATATTAAGTAAAAAAAAATCGCGCCACGTCTTACTATACGTTTGGGTTAAACCCTAAATTACTAATTACGATAATGGGTTAGGAATTGGGAAGGTTGAATTTAGAGGAAATGAGCCCGTGTTTGTGTGGAGAAAGAGTGGAAAACCATTTAGGAAAACCACCCCCAGTTAACCCAACTGAGATACGGACCTCGATCTCCCAGTACTAGCGGTCTAGCTCAACACGAAACTAGTGCGTTAGCTATTAGTTTAGAAATAACTTTTATTACGTGTCGAAGTTTGTCATGTATATTTATTGTTTAGTAACAACTTCAAAAATAGCTTCTAGATATCACTATTTCATTTTTTTTTCTGATAATAATTGACTTTTATCAGTGATTATTAAAATAAATCCGACATATATTTGATTAAAGTATAACCAAGGATGACGGTAACCACTATTAGCCAAACAAAACAGAATACAAATAAATTCAACATCACAATCATGAATTTATGAAGAGGAAAATATCGCTCTAATATGTCAAGTCTTGGGTTTGTTACATGATCACAAATATAACTCCCTCGTTTACGTATTTTTTTTCAGTCATTATGTTACACATTTATGTGTCCACATTGTGGCTTCATCTACATGTCACCTGATCTATCTCTAACCTCTTGCACTGCACCACTATCCATCATAATTACTTCTCAAAACAATCAGCAACTGTCGCCAACTGAAACGCGACTAAATTATTAGCGCGCGCACTATTGTGGTATATGAAGGTTTCCATCACGTGTATTTGGATGCCATGGTAACGCGAGACGCGTCTCATCCTCTAGTGACGCCTGGCGCCCCGGCGTTGGATCAGTTAGCAGCCGAACTCGGGCGCGAATGGTTGTTGCTCACCACAAAATTGTTCTTTTTATAACTCGTCTGATGAAGCGAAATTAAAACTTAACGTATTCAAAACAGTTCAATTCCATCGAAAGTATAGATTTGATTATTTATAATTTAATTCGTTGACTATTATTTAATATATGTGACTCATATTGTAGTGTTTGGTGATAATACGCATTTTAAAACAAAAACAAGATTGACGCATGTACTTTTATGAGGAGTATTTACAAATCTTAGATTTTAAATTGATATATTTGTTCTTTCAACTTTACATAGCAAAATTCAAAATGTGACATTAGAAACACCTCTTGTGTTTTCTGATCATTTTTACTTCAGCAGAATTTTATTTCAGATATTTTTATTGGTGACCTATGGTCGTGTTTTTTTTTTGTAGTTTTGCTTTTTTTAATTTTAATTGTGTGTGTATTTTTTAAAAAATCGGTAGCATAAGCATTTGGGAATGTCTTTTCCCTCCAACGGGAGGGGAAATTAATGTTTTTCTTTTTCACAAGTTTCATACGTTCTTTCTCACTGCTTCCACAACAAGCTTTAGCTTTTCACTTAGGTTGGTCAGTGAAAATTATTGTCTAGCTTCAAAAATGAATAAATAAAATATTCATCAAACAAAATCATTTCCAGTTTTTGACTTCAATTTAAATGAACCTTGACAACTAATATAATTAAATTATGTTGTCTATTATGACTAATTGAAAAATACTTTCTAAATAATTAATAACTCTTATTTGTATTAACATTTACATTATTTCAGCCACACTTAATAAATAGTGTGTGAAATCGTTTTATCCGCTGAAGACGGTAAAAAAAACGCGTTAGGAAAATAGTTTGTTTAAAAATGCAAGAAAAGTCATCCGGCATGACACAAGCTGTGTATGTTCTTTTAAACGTTTATTGCTGACTATATTGATATAAACAAGATGTAGGATGGTCTAGTTAGAGGCAGTAAGTGTCTTAAGTGGATCAGGAAACTATCTCATGGTGCGTTTTGATTATGGCTATCATGAGGTTCGTCTACTTGTCAATCTGAAGTGAGGTTTGGCGTCACTCGTTCTAAAGACCGGTGGGGAATCTTAGTTTGTTAGTGGGGACATCATCTTTTGGAGAGGGCGTGAAAGCCTCACAATGCTGTGTTATGTGAGTACTTCATTTTTATACTGTAGCTTCAAATTTACATTTTATTGATATATTGTAAACTGCCATTATGTTTAAATCAAATAGTTGCATTAATTGAGAGAGATAAGGAACAAATTGAACAGTTGTATTGGTTACATTATTATTATTAGTAGTAGTAGTAGTAGTACCGCGTCTTACTACCCGTCCGGGTTGTACGCACTTACGCTAATGTGTAATGGTAGGGTGATTGTGGAATGAAATGGAGGACCTACAGTTTAACGTGGGATCCGAACCACGGTGGAGGCCTGGCATTCCACACATTCACAAGTTGTGATTAATACACGTCTTATTAGAGGTTAAGGTAGGATATTTGCTACAGAGACATAATTTAATTGCTATTTAGTAATTATTATTATTATTTAATATCTAGTTAGTGGAAATTGATTAAATATTGTATTTTAATTTGTTAAAACTATGATTTTCAAATATTTAACGTTAATTATTATTATTATTATTATTAATATTATTATTAGCACCGCGTCTTACTACCCGTTCGGGTTATTTAACGTTAATTTATGAACATAAGGAACACACTTAAATAAATAAATTTACACATTTCTCCTTGCTACAATTATAATGAATATTACTAAAATTTAATGGCAATGTTTTGCTATTCATTTAACTTACTTAATTCCAACTCTAAAAGTTAATAAAATTGTTTAAATAAGTAACTAACTCACGCACATAGCTCAGCATTTTTTAAAGATTTACTTGGATCTCGAAACAGTGAAAAGTATATAAAATTAACTTTTCCAACAAAGGGGAAAACATTTGTTCACGATTAAAAGAAGTTTGTTTTTTCGCCGCATTTTACTACCTGCTAAGGTTAAACGCATTTAGGATAGCTACTGTAATGTGGTAGAACTAAGAAAGTAATCATTCTAGAACTAATTTACCCGCATTGGTATGGAAGGAGATTGGTAAACTATTTAGTTAAAGCCACCCTCAGTAGACCCAAACAGGATTCAAAGACCGTTCTTACAGTTATCATAAGGTCAGTTTAACAAGAAAGTGATGTCTTATACCATTAATAGAGAAGTTAAATCTAAGTAATGGGGCACATATTTAGTAAGATAATAACACAATTTAGTAAAGTATTTCCGTATATAAATATTTTAATCTCTATGCATGCATATGTGTATACGTCCTACTTATGTAAAAATCCATGAAGGTTTTAATGTAAATACTAATTTGGGAACTAAAACTAGGTATTATATTTACATAATAAACAAATTCATATTATACTTATTAAATTGAATAAAACAAATTACATAAGAAATGTATAGTAGGTTAAATAATCAAGAGTTAATTTAGCGTTAAGATAGCTATAATTGCTAACACGCCATCTTTCGAATTCAAGACATTTGTTTGTTTCTGAATTGTAAAAATTGTTAAAAAGATTTTTCGCCAATTAAAATATATAGAGTGAAAATAATTACTTTGGTCAACTTCTCTTTAAAAGTTCACTAACTTTTCGCGTTTTTTAATTTTAATTAGATTGCTTTTCAATTAATTTAAATATGAGAGTTTCCAATTGAAATTAAAATTTTATGTTTTTTCCCCCTGTTTTAACCTTTGCAGAAACTCTCAATAACAAAATATTCCCACGTTGGATTACTTTGATATCAATAGTTCCAAGCCTGTGGTCCGTGACGCCATAGGCGGTGGCGTGCAGTGTTAACTTTTAAAACTTATTCATTTACGATCTTATTATTGTATTTTTGTAAAGTTACATTTATAGATAAATGTGCAAATATTTAATTTGATGCACTGCATCCTAATATCATGTGATCCTCATAATTACACTAATTGGATATAAGTCAGGTAGGTAGAATTTAGAGGAAATGTACCGAATTTGTCTGAAGGATAGTGAAAGCCCGTTCAGGAATGATTACCCTCGGTCCACTCTGCCAGGATTTAAACCCGACCTTCTTGTCAATGACAAACAAACCAAAGCAGGTTTTATCCTTATCACATATACTGTACCTACCAAGCAAATTTGTGTTTGTCTTTTTTTTTATACATGAAATGGTTAGTCTAGAAATAAAAACTACTATGATGTAAAATATAAAACTAAACACAAAACTAATTTTAAGCATTAAAAATACATAAAGAATTGTATATAATTTATGGTATTCGTGGCTTGTATAAAATAAGTGGTAAAATGAATATGTATGTATTTTAAAGGTGGTTTGTAGCTTCTTTATAAACTTTTGAGGTGTTTCTCAGCTAAATACATATTTTGACACACCCTAAAATCTACACAAATAAATTTATATTATTAAAACATTACTACTTTCCTTTTTTGTTATCGCATTTCACAAAAATAAAATATAAAAGAGATTGATGCTAGGATACAAGAGAAACATAATAACACAACCATAAAACTAATTCCTGTTATTTTTATATAGCATTGCTTCATGAACTGTGGCACGCGTACCCTCATGGGTACGCAACGTACCACAGAGTTGTATCATTCATGAACTTTTTTATGTCAGTACGTATTTTAAACAAACTAACGCAGATCTTGACGTGAAGTCATGAACTTTCATAAGCTTTTATTTTCCTTTGGAACTGATTTGACTGGCATTTTAAAAAACATTTAAAAACAGTAATTTTTTTTAGTAAGGAGCGTAACAATATTAAATATAGGAGTAATTTGATGTTTGAGGTATTGATAATTAAATCATAAGTTTGAAATAGTCTTCCTTAATTTTATTCGAAGATTGAAATATTTATAAGATTATTTTGCCTTGGAGGTATTGATTAACATTTAAGAAAACATTCTAAAACAGTGAGAGCGTAGCAATATGCAAACTGCTTTTAGTTTTGCTTAACACAAATAAAGATCTGGAAGGGGTACTTTAGGTAACCTATGACCCTTAAAGGGATAAAAAAAAACTGTTGAAAGTTTAGGAAGCATTCTTTTAATGGAATATTCCACACATTACGTCACTTTGTACTGGTTTAAATTATCTCATAAATCACTAGTAGCTTACTTCTCTACAATATAGGAGCAAGGATTTGGGACGATTTTGATGCCTCCCTAGATAATAAAATGATCACGTTGCTATTCTGACTTAAAAAGGTGTATATTTCTTTCTCTAGCCCGTTCAAACAAGATATTATTTCATCTACCTTGATATTTTAATAATAATAATCACCATCATATTTATCATAGATTTAACGCCTGTAGTGGAACTCGTATTGAACTCCCAATCATTTGTACCTTGTCTGCCTTCAAATATCAGGAATACTACATCCCACACGCCTCGGCAGCCACGTGGTCTAACGTACTACTCTCGTAATAGACTAGACTGCTGATGACGGGGAGATTGAGGTTCGAATCTCTGTCGGATGTACTAAGGTTGAGTTTTCCAAATTGGCTTTCCACACTCCCTACATTCAAATGTGGGTACAATTACTATACATATAACCTCCTTAATTCCTATAACAATTAGGGGACTTAGTACATAAGCGTATAACCCGAACGGTTAGTAAGACATAGTGCTTAAAAAAAACTATATTTCTACACCAACTGGTTTCAAACCAGTGGATTTCTAAGGTCTATACTCATCGTCTGAATCTAAACGTTCTAGAACATGTCTAAGGAATTCATACCTTACACACTAAATTTATAAAATCCACCCTAATATATTTTATAAAAATTTACTTTCGGACATTTACTGTAACATAGCGACAACCTTATAACCAAAATATATATTAATAATATAATAATATTTAGCACCGCGTCTTACTACCCGTTCGGGTTATACGCTTTAAGTACTAATTATGCTAATGGATAGGAATTGGGAAGGTTGAGTTAGAGGAAATGAACCCGCATTTGCGTGGAGAGAGAGAGTGGAAAACCATTTAGGAACCCCCCCCAGTTCACCCAACCGAGATTCGAACCTCGATCTCCCCGTCCTCAGCAGTCGAGCTCAACACGGCAACCGCGTTAGCCAACTACGCCACTGAGGCGGGTAAAAATATATATTCTTGAACCTTATAATTTGAAATAATATATTTTTGATTAATGTTTTGAAGCAAAATTCTCTTAAATTAGTAATTATATTTTTCTAGATGTATAAAAGTAGGATTTCTGTATTAACAATTTTGTTCAGTTTTATATTTCAATGCCCGTACGTATTAATTATTTAAAATATATATATAATATTTCCGGACTCTTATTGGACGCTGTATAAACGTGATTAAAATATGTTGATTTGTTTTTCAAAAGATTGGAAACGTAATTAAACGTATCCTGCCTGCTATTTGTGTATAGTCGTCTGTCTATACGCGGGCTCGCCTGTGTATGACTATGCCCGTCTATATATTTGTGTCTCCCTTTGCTATTGCGTTTCTCTATGTGTGTGTGTCTATTTTCTATGCTTTTGTCAGTTTTCTCTGCTTATATCCGTTTGATATGCTAGTGTTTATTTTCTATTCTCGTATCAGATTTTTATACTGGTATCCATTTTCTATGCTTGTGCCATTTTTCTTTTATTGTGTCCTTTTCCTCTGCTTATGTCCATTTTTTATGCTTGTATACATTTTTTAGGTTTGTTTCCGTTTTATATGCTTGTGGCCTGTTTTTTTAGTGTTTTTTTAAAGATGTGTACAAGTACTGGAAACATGACCACTATATCATACTTATATTCCCTAATTTAACACAACTATATTTTACTTATTCCAATAGAAATCCAATTATTACAAAATTGTAATGTACATATTTACACAATATTTTCTATTTAAAAGGTGAAAAAAAGATTGTTGGATGTATAAATTTTAGTCTAAAACTAAATAATTCCTAGAAAATGTCCTCTTGAGTCATATAGGATTTCTGCGAACCCGTGACATAAGGGACCAGAAGATCAGACCGCACTAAATAAAGCACCCCTCGTAATAGTTGCCAAATTGGGTGACCATAAACACAATATGTGTCGTCATCTAGAAGTTTGGAGCGTCCACGACACGTCGCCTGGCGCCACCCGCGCTAAAAATGACGTCACAGGACGCCAGGCGCATTAGCTCGGTCCCCAACAAGAACAGCATCGCGTTGCGTGACACACTTTATAGGCCAAGCATGTCATAGTTTCAACACAAGGACTAAATTGTAAATTTGAAAATACTTAAGGGGCCACACTTCATGACAAAATAGTGACCATAAAAAAATACATGGCGTCAGCCCGCAATCGATCCATAACAACCGTGCGGCCGTCGCATGTTGGCGAATATAGTGCCAACTTATGTGGATAGAGGTTGTCATGTGGTCAGCACAATGAACCCTCAGTCTGTTAATCTTAGTTTTTTAAAACCGGAGCCGTTACTTTTTCATTCAAATAGCTTCTCATATTTTGTACTCACGAGGTTGAGTTGACCCCGTTACAGACCCACTGCTTCACAGAAAATCTGGAAGCACTGGGGATCGAATCCGGGACCTATGGACTATCGTAAATAAAAATATTCGATTCAACAACAATTTTTTATGGAAAATATGAAATTAATATCATATAAAATGTTCCAAGATTTAAACTCTGTCTTTCCCCTGAGATATCAAAGTTTTTATTGGAGCATTGATGTGAGGGTTCAAAGTAACTTTCATATTTGATGATAAATGCGTGGCTCTCTGTAGTATTGATCCCTTTTCTTAAGAGAAAACGCCTGTTCACAAACCTAAATGCTGACCAAGACGTACTGTATATGATGCGCAAAAGTGATTGTTGGGAGTCAATTTCTGGTAAGAAAAGAGTAAATATTTGGTACATCAACCTCACTCGCTATATTTCCCCAAATGATGCTCAATTTACAAATGTCATGATCTATAAATTGTGTGCATCTACAAAGTTTATAAATAAATGGTACGGTGCACAGCACAAACTTTCTCTTTCTTTAATCTTAAACTAAAGAAATTTATTAAATAATACCAATAATAATTCTTAGCACCACGTCTTACTACCCGTTCGGGTTATACGCTCAAGTACTAATTACGATAATGGGTTAGGAGCTTGGAAGGTTGAATATGGAGCGAGTGAACCCGCATTTGCTTGGAAGGAGAGTGGAAAACAGTTTAGGAAAAACCACCCCCAGTTCACCCGAGCGAGATTTGAACCTCGATCTCCCCATACTCGGTAGTTTAGCTGAACACTAAACTAGTGCGCTAGCTAACTACGCCACCGAAGTGGATAAAAATTTGCTAAAAACTCGTAGGATTTGTGAACCGAGATAATGTGCACTGCCTAAGAAACACTCCACCAAAGAGCATAACTGAAATAAAATACACTGTTACAGAAACATTGAGAAAAACATATCTGTCCACCAAAGAGCATAACATTCTATTTAAATTATCAAAAGAGCTCCATAAAAATATATACATTTATTTATAGCTATAAACTTAGTTCAGTCATATTTTTTAAATTAAAAAATGAAGCCTGTACACAGGAATCGAATCCAGGACCTTTGGCTCAGTATGTCAATGATCTCACCACTGAGCTATACAGAAGTCATCCCATGCTCCTAGTCATTCTTCACTCACATTTTTAGCCAGGGTCTGTGATAGTTCCTTTAGTTTAATATCAATCACATTGTTATTTTAGGCTTTGAGGCTAGTATATATTTTTAAGAGGATCTATCAAATACATCGAGTTTTATATTTCTTAGTTTAGAAAACTGGTTGGGCTTATTATTCATCTTAGGGGCAAAAGTAGGCCTATATAATTATTTTGCAGGTTGAGACTACGTTTAAATTAAATGTCGTCGAGATACGTTGGTTTAGATTTTTTTTAAATTTATCACATTAAACACACATTTTATTTTATTTCTCACTCATATAAAGTATAAAACAATGTAATACATAATAAGGTATCATAAAATCTTATCAAAATTTACATTTTGTGTATAGTATACTTCTTCCATTTTTACCTGTGCTTCTAATCCCTTAAAGTTTATTTTCGACAATTATTATGTAGTTTTATTTGTCATTCCCGCCTATAATTGTTGGAGAGAAACATTTTATTAATTTAATTTTTTGTAATTTTATTCACATAATGGTTTCTTTGTGTACGTTACGCTTCAGTTAGTAAATTGTTACTTGTTTTATTTTCATCCACTAAATACCATCCAACATTGTTTGAATCTGATAGTAATAAACGTTATAATTTTTCTCTCTCTATCTTTTCAAAGAGCAGCGGAACTTTTATATTATTTACACCTTTGTTCAGCCATGGATTACATCACAAAGAGAACTGGCCTTATTACTATTTTCAAGTTGTCACGTTGGTAACTAGTTGGCTGACAGAAGACGGTCGAAAATATAATGGGATCCAAAGCAATGACAAACCACGGAAAAGCTCATGGGAAAAGAGTGTTTTTATATCAGCGTGAACTTCGAATTTGAATATGATTTTGAATGGAAATTAAGAATATTTCAACACCGTATATTTTGTTTATTATATTTACTATTCATTCTTCTCACCTTTATTATTAAATTATGGTCTGTTATATTTAAATAAATTCAATAACAAACCTTTTGGGCCATTGTTATAGTGCGTTGGTGTTTCTTTGGACTGTAGGAATTGCTCTAGAAAAGGTATACTTGAAACAATTTTTAACATTTTTGCTAGACTTACTAATAAGTATAGGTCAAATCCTTTTACCTTTCTCAGCAAATTTATTTTAAAATGACAGTTATTATAAAAAAAATGGAAAATAAGTACATATACTCTGAACAAATAGCCTATTTTTCAGAACATAATAGCCTATTTCTGAACTAGAGGTTATTTATATCAATAAAAGTGGAATAATTTTTAAATGTTAATAGTAAAACACAAATCACAAAATTTCCTCCCCCACCCCTCTTTCTACGTGAACATTTTTATTGGTGAGAGAGAGAGCAAACAATTTTTACAGCGTTTAATACTCAGAAACTGTTTAAACTTTAAGAAAGGACAGTATAGCTAAACAACATTATATTTTATTTTCTCCATAACATTAATTTTTCCTTTTAAATATTAACATACGAGTACATAATATAGTAATTTTCAACAATACCCATTTTTTTACTTCATGACCTAAATATTTTATTGGTATGGACCATAGTGTATTTTATTTAAATTGTTAATTTAACCATTTTATTGAATCTTTGTCTGATCAAGGAGATATATATGTGTTTTTTTTCTAATTGTAAAATCAACCTAGTTTTATAATTAGCACGGACGTCCCCCGGCCCACTGGTATGGAAAAATGGAACACAATAAATAACAATCAGTAAATTTCAATTGCTTTATATACTTTATTACGGTATATATCATATCTTGTTCACTGTGAATATGAAAGCATCAACGCGCAAATTAGGGGGAGCTTGTCCAACGTAACCATTACATAAAAACTATTTTTTTCCAATAGCGACTTTAACAGTGATTACATTTAATTAATCTACAGCAGCTTGGCTACAAGTAATAAAAATAACAAAATGACGTAGATTTATTGTATTGTTTTTCCAGAAACGTGAATAGTTTAAAAGTGCCTATACTAGTTTTGACGATTGTATTCAAACTGGTTTTGATAAACATATCTATATTTGACAACTACTCTATAGCTGTAAATTAATACACATTCATATCAAGGGTATAGTGCTTTACCTAAAGCAAATAACAAGCTTTAATTCATTTATTTGAGGCACTAGACATATAAACTAACTTAAATCTCGAGCAAACACACTGCCGTTAATTCATCACTTTGAAAGGGGAAACCCACAATCCACCAATGATAAATTGAGTGACTGACCTCCCATCTCGTGTACTCGGGAATTTCTAAATGAATTTGTCCCATCTCATACACTCAAATATTTAGGTGTTATTATTAATAAAACATAGTTTTTGTTTGTCCCATCTCGTGTAATGGACAAAAAAAAAGAATTTCTTACGATTTTGAATCGCTAGAAACTTTTCTACTAATGACTTTTCGACCCTGGGAACAACTTCCATAACGCATACTTCCAAACTAACCAATTAATTAACTAGGTTAGGTTATGTTAGGTTAGGCTAGACGTGGACTTGATTAAAGGAGGGTAAGAGGGGTTGAAGATGACACAGTGACGTGGACCTACCCTAGTTCACAAGAGATGAACACCTCACTCTAGAAGAGGGGAAGAGGGGTTGAAGATGACACAGTGACGTGGATCTACCCTAGTTCACAAGAGATGAACGCCTCACTCTAGAAGAGGGGAAGAGGGGTTGAAGATGACACAGTGACGTGGATCTACCCTAGTTCACAAGAGATGAACACCTCACTCTAGAAGAGGGGAAGAGGGGTTGAAGATGACACAGTGACGTGGACCTACCCTAGTTCACAAGAGATGAACACCTCACTCTAGAAGAGGGGAAGAGGAGTTGAAGAAGACACAGTGACGTGGATCTACCCTAGTTCACAAGAGATGAACACCTCACTCTAGAAGAGGGGAAGAGGGGTTGAAGACGACACAGTGACGTGGATCTACCCTAGTTCACAAGAGATGAACGCCTCACTCTAGAAGAGGGGAAGAGGGGTTGAAGACGACACAGTGACGTGGATCTACCCTAGTTCACAAGAGATGAACGACTCACTCTAGAAGAGGGGAAGAGGGGTTGAAGACGACACAGTGACGTGGATCTACCCTAGTTCACAAGAGATGAACGACTCACTCTAGAAGAGGGGAAGAGGGGTTGAAGACGACACAGTGACGTGGACCTACCCTAGTTCACAAGAGATGAACGACTCACTCTAGAAGAGGGGAAGAGGGAGTGGAAAAGTCGCGAGTGATTCTTTCTTGTTCAATACACGAGATGGGAAAATAAGAATAACGTCTACTTGATAACACCTCACAAATATTTGTGTGAACGAGATGGGACAGATTCAGGTAGAAATTTACTAGTACACGAGATGGGCATGAACTATAAATGGTCGGTGACCTGGCGGTCTAGGGGTAAGGTGTCAGACTTCTGTGCTGGCGGCCGGGGTTCAATCCTCGGTCCCGGCACAGATTTATCTGATTACCAAACCCTTCCTTCACCTCTGACAAGACATCTTGTGAATGTGGGGAATGCCAGGCCTCCACCGTGGTTCGGATTCCACGTTAAACTGTAGGTCCTTCATTTCATCTCACAATCACCCTACCATTACACATTAGCGTAAGTGCGTATAACCCGAACGGGTAGTAAGACGCGGTGCTAATAATAGTAATATAATAATAATAACTATAAATGGTTCGATCATGCCAGGAATCGAACCCTGGACCCCTATCTCAGTATACAAACACGCTACTGACTTAGCTATGGTATCGGATACAATATATATTTTTTTAATAAATGCTTCTCACGATTCAGATTTAATTTTACTCGTTTGACAAAAACTTCACTCCGTATACAAGTTGGGTGTGTTTAATATTGTTTCTTCTTAACACGCACACTGCCCGCATCGGGTGAGCACGCATACTGAGGTTTCACTCTCATCTTGGTTTGTTTGTTATGGGATTGTTAGGGTTCAAATCTCGGTCGGGTGTATTTAGTTGTGTTTGTATAAATTGTTCCCCCCTAGAGTATCTTTAATCCCATTAGTGAAAAATATGTCGATAATTTGGAGGGGTAGTAAGACACGATGTGTCATGAGTTGACTGTGTAAAACTTACTTAAGTATTATATCCATCTTAAGTCAAGTCGACAAACCGGAGGTTGGTGTGATGTGATTGCTATCCTTCCGGCGTTGGGCATTCATACTGTCTTTCAGCTGGCTACTGATGCCCGCACGATCTGGTAGAAATCCCATGTACTAAGGGAGTTCAAAAAGTGTGGTGGTTCCCCGTTGCCTTTCACGCGGAAATTCTATGAGCAAGCTCGAAAGGGCCTACCTATTTTGCCGGGAAAGTTATTTTCACATACCTTTCGGATGGCTTTACATCTCCTCCGAAGTAAGTTTTGCTACGGACTTTTAGCGCTTGAGAAAAATCCTTCAACCTAGGCTGGGTTTGAACCCATGATTATCGGGCGATAACTTTACCTCGAAACCATCGAGGTATATCAAGTCATAAATAATATTGTTAGAGCCAACATCACTCGCCTGTCTCAACGCCACAGCCGCTGAAAGTACTTCATGTTTGGAAGACGTGTCTTTGTTAATTAAGTATGTAAATTTAAAACTTAATTTTAATTTCTATGTTAATTGTTTAATGTATGCATACCCACAAATTCCGTCTGATTAAAACGGCTACTGTAATATTACCTAGGTCTCATAGCGATTCTTATTTTTATCACCGAGTCTTACTGCCCGTTCGGGCTAAACGCATATGTACTAATTACGCTAATGGTTTTAGGGATTAGGAATGTTATGTTTAAAGTAAGTGTGCCCGCATTTGTGTGGAGAGAGAGTAGAAAGCTATTTTGGAAAAATCACCCTCGGTACACCGACCGAGATTCGAGCATTGATCTCTTCATCATCGGCAGTCTAGTCTACTGTGAGAGTAGCGCGTAGACTATGTGGCCACCGAAGAGGTTTGTACGCCAATTAGACATAAGTTTATCCTACATGCTATGACAAACATAACCGAATATTAAAGTATTTTATGCACAATTTATTAAAATAAAATAAAGAGTTTGTCCGTTTGTCTGTCTGTAGCGTTGAGTGATATCTACCTCACGCAATGGTTTGAAATTTTAAAATGAGTAGTCCTTGTGCACAAACATGTGTGCCTTCAAGCAGGAATTTTAAAATTTTGTTTTAATGTTTCTTTAATTAACTAAAAATTGGGATGAAAGAATTTTTTTTTATCTATGTTTGAAATAAAGAAAATTGTTGCCCGAGGTAACCACGCAACGCATAGCTGGGTGATGCTAGTCAGTAATAAAACCAAAATCGTCCAGCATTTTAGTAAGACTCTCTTACCAATCGATCATTGAAGTGGCTTAAGGGAAAATTACTTACGAACAAAACTCAAAAACATTTTTGCATAGTAAGTAATAAGAACATTACCAATATAATATTTAATTCTAAAAATCTTTTATGATTTTTTTTTTTTGCTTTGGCCATTTATTTCATCAAGTCTAAATGGATCTGATGTCAGTATATACTCGGATTTATGAATATACCATCCTTCGTCTTATTTGTTGTAAATGACTCAAATAACTATATAATTGAGTTGAAATTGAAAAAAAAATGCTTGGCCTCTTTTGTTACGTTGTTATCTGGCTGGTTCTTCTTTTCTCCCCATGCCAATTCTGACTGAAATAGACTGAATTATATTTCACCCTCGTTATATCGCTCTCCCCGTCTCCATATATCTGTACTTGTCTTTCTTAGGGTCATTTATCAAGAGAAAAGCTGCCTTGCTATCTTCCTGAGAATGTCTAAAAAAAAATAAAGGTTCGTTTCACATTCGTTTAGTTGTTGGTTTGAACTTTTATATTCTTTATTTGTTGAGAAGTCTTATTATTTCTGCCATATTCATCCATAAAAAAATAGCCAATTAAAGGTAAATATAATCTTCACCTTATTAAATTGAATCGTACGGGGTTTCCTCTAATTACTTAAGGGTTTCTTTGAGGTAGAGGGTGGGGGGTTAGTATTTTCTTATGTTTTCTTACGAGGAGAGAGGTGGGTAAGAGTTCATCTTATGTAAGGTTGTTTTTTTTTGTATCAATGTTTATGGTGAAACATTTTTTTTTCTGTCAAAAAATAAAAGTATACATTAATTATAAAATTTCACTTATGTTGCATTTACTTACTGCACTCTTAGTATTCTCAAATTTCACATCACTCTCTTTATCAAAAATTATTATGGGTGACCTGGTGGTCTATGGGTAAGGTGTCAGACTTCTGTGCTGGGTGTCCGGGGTTCAATCCTTGGTGCCGGCACAGATTTATCTGATTGCCAAACCCTTCCTTCACCTCTGACAATACGTGTATTAATCACAACTTGCGAATGTGTGGAATGCCAAGCCTGCACCGTGGTTCGGATCCCACGTTAAACTGTAGGTTCTCCATTTCATCTCACAATCAACCTACCATTACACATTAGCGTAAGTGCGTATAACCCGAACGGGTAGTAAGACGCGGTGCTAGTAATAATAATAAATTTAGATAGTAAAGTAATAATTGGGTTTATTGAAGTATTGAGGAATCAAGTTTGACATCCCTATTCGCCTACCGAGAGCCAATCCGAGAGCAATGTTGATACTCACGGCTGTGGCGAGCAGGAAATGGTAAGGCAGGAACTCCATCCTGAGGATTCTGTTGAGTTTCTTCAGACAATGCAGCTCAATCCCTTGATTGTCGTAGATGTACACCCACTCCTTCTGTGCGACGGCAAACATCGTCTCAATGTGGAGCCATCTAACGACAAAGATAGAAAGATTGCGACTTATAGGTCCCAATCAACGATAGGAACACAAGCCATACACAACATTCTAATAACTAGTTTTTGTGGGCAATTCAAAAAGTATATAAGCTGGATTCACAAGCTCGCCAAAAATAGAGAGCAGAATCTGCTTGAGTGAGGCAACAATTCACTCGCTGTGTGTCGACCCATGATGCATTGCAACACAAACGCTCTGTCGTGACACAATACAAAACATCGATACAAACGCCTTCCATTAACAGAATATTTCAAATCTCCTCACGACAGCCAACGCAGCTGTCTGCTTGCGCACCGATTTGAAATGGTTGGTTATGATATTTGATTGGTTCTCTTGTGCCGAAACAACTCTGGCAGAGCGGACGAAGTAGAGATGAGTTGAACTTTAGCGGAACAGCTCGCGCCGATAAGGCAGAAATCTTGTGATTGGCTCAGAGCTCGTCACGTGACCCTGTTTCTGTTCTGCGCTAGTTTTTTAGGCGAATGTGTGAATCCAATATTTTGTCATGAAATGTTATCAACTCAAATACTAGGCTAAATTATATATATTTTGATTGATAAAGGAGAGGTAGCAAGAGGAGCAACATGGATTCAGAGAGAAGGGAATGATGGAAAGAGAGAGCAAGATGGAGCAGTTGTACAAAGCCGACCTAGCAGTAAAAGATGATGATGAATTGAGTCCAATACAAAAATAAATGGTATATTCCATCACACATAGTTTCTCTTCCTTCTATTTTAAGACAGAGACATTTACTAAGAACTCGTAAGATTTGGGAAACAAAATTATATATATTTGTTCAAAGCTCAGAAACTAATAGTTTTATAAGAACAACAAATATCCTGGCGTATGCCCCACTTGCCTGACGTCGTAAACCTCCTCCATGACGTTAATCTCGCAGTAGAGTCTCTTGGTGATCCAGTCCAGGGCTGCCACATGCCCCCTTTTACCCCCGAGCAGCAAGTAGCGTCCATTGCGACTGTAGTTCATCCTGGAAACAAGGTTCCCTTTGGTGCGAACGTGCTCGGTACGCGCGACTTATACTAGATTAACTCTAGTTCAGACACATCAACCAGAGCCCAGACAGTCGACTTACCATTATCTGACACACAATTTAACAATAGTGTGACTTGTTTAAATGGTTGGATGGTTGGTTCTAGGACATCACTCTAATGATAGACTGGACTATCGATGACGAGGAGGCCCAGATTTGAATCCCGGTCGGGTGGTTTTTCCTACTCTCATTTCACAAAAATTCGGGTAAACATTCTTTTACTAACGCATGAAATAGCAAGACAACACATTTGAAATGTAAGCAGGTTAACGTTAATTACACTTTTTTAAAGACATATTCGTGTGAAGGCTGTTATTCTCACAAGTTCATGGACTCCTTGAAACATATTCACAGACTCATTTAGAGTCACGGACTACCGGTTATGAGCCCCCGATTGTAAAGAAACCATTTATTTTACCCCCCTAAAAATATTCTAATCCCTTACATTAGTAGACACACAACCATGGTAAACTTAATTACATCGAAATCTACCTGTAAGGTCCGAATTCCCGCAGCTCCAGATTAAAGTGTTTGGACGCGCTCGTTATGTCCACGGAGGCCGCAATTTGTTTCTGGGTGAACTGAGTCGTCACCTCTCCTTCGTCGGCCTCGAGATACCTGCAGCAAATGTGCTGTTAGTATTCGTGATGTAGTTATATATGTAAATAAGCTTAACACACAGGAAGTTTAGGTTCATAGTTTAACTTTCTAGCTGAATATTAGTGGTTTTTAAAATCATAGGTTTGATTCTGTTCATATAAAAGGAGCCTAATATATTATAGCGACATAAAAAATTTATTGTACAATTTTTTTTTATGTAGGGATATATATCGCACCACATTTTACTATCTGTTTGAGTTAGACGCTTACCTACTAATTAGGCTAATGGTTTTGGTAGGTAGGTTATATTTATAGGGTGACCTGGCGGTCTAGGGGTAAGGTGTCAGACTTCTATGCTGGAGGCCGGGGTTCAATCCTCGGTCCCGGCACAGATTTATCTGATTACCAAACCCTTCCTTCACCTCTGACAAGACATCTTGTGAATGTGGGGAATGCCAGGCCTCCACCGTGGTTCGGATTCCACATTTCATCTCACAATCACCCTACCATTACACATTAGCGTAAGTGTGTATAACCCGAACGGGTAGTAAGACGCGGTGCTAATAATAATAATATATTTATAGGAACTGTACATGCATTTGCGTTGAGGGAAAGTGTAAAACCTCCCTCAGTACACCCGACCAAAATTGGGACCCCGGTCTCCCTGTTATCGGCCATCTAGTCTAGTCTACTGCGAGAGGAGCGCGTTAGACCGTGCGGCTACTGTGAAGCAGATGAGCGTACACGTTCAAGCAACGTTTAAACATATGTCGGTTAAAAAGTCAAAACAAATGTTATTGTTACAACAATTTTTTTTTTAAATGAAGATTAGAAAACCAATTAAAAACATGTGATAGTGTCCAGTTTTCATAAAAGAAGGATTAATACTCCAAAACAAACGTTGATGGGAACATGAATGAAACGTCGAGCTCATAATCTGGTTTTCTTGTAACGGGGAGGTCAGGGATTCACCCCGGTCAGGTGAAGGTACTGAGAGTTTTTTTCCTAAGTGGTTTTAAGCTATCTATTTATGCAAATGTGGGTACACTTCCTCTAAATTAAACCTTCATCCCTAACACAGAAGAGTAACTTATTTAGTATATATAGCCTGAACAGTTGTTAAGACGAACTGGTCGATGTCTTCTCACCCCGTATCCTCCTGCTGGAGCAGTTCCGTCCGAGCCGCCTGCTCTGTCGAGAAGTCAATGTCCTTCTCTCGTTTCCTCAGTTTCTTCTTCTGGAACGAGTCCTTGACTCCTTTCATATCCACCTTCTCCCCTCGACTGTGGTAATCCAACCTCTCCTGGGGTACCGGCACGCGGCCCCTCCTACCCGTACCTTCCGCCGCGTTCAGAGGCCGTTTCATGTTGGCGACAATGACAGAACCGCGGAATTTCCTTTTTTTTAACTTTGGATGCTTATTGTCCATTACTTTAGTATCCTCACCCTTTGCTTCAAAAACCGTCTTCTTGTTTTTTGGAAATGTTTTGTTACGCTTTCTATTTTTTTCTTTATTTGCATGTTTTGGTTGTTTTTCGGTTTTGAACTTTTTGGCGGTTTGGTTCCTGAACGGTTCGATAATCTTGTCCTCGGCCTGGAAGTATCTGTTGTCCATCTGGAATCCAAGCCACATTATGGGTTTAAACGGATTAACGATTTAATGAAAGTGAAATCTACAGTTTGTGCAAAATAATTGATCAAAAGCAAATTACACTTCATGATAGAATTATTTGCAGCTATTATAAATTCAAATCTATGAAGTTATAGATCTTATATCAGATTGTGTCTCACAGAGGATGACAATTTGGAAATAGGAGGCCCTATAACTTTTTTTCTGAGTCATATTTTTAACATCTATAGGCACAAATAAAGCGAGTTTTTAAAAATAATAAAATTCATATTGTAAATAGGGGGCGTTCAAAAAGTTTGTATGCACCTAGGGAGGGGCGGTGGGGGTCGAGCTTTGCATATTTTTGCTGGCAAGGAGGAATGGGGTCAGAACATGCATACAGTACCGTATGTAAGACAGAGAGAGGGGCAAGAATGGCGCAGAGCCCTAGACACCCCAAATGGACACACTTATTAGTTAAAAGTGTCGAGACATGGATCTTGGTCAACAGATTTAAAATGGTTTATATAGTTTTTCTATAGTTATAATAATTACCGGTACTCTATTTACTAAAGATACTATTTTTAACATTTAAATTACGATAATTTAAGTTTAGGGCTAAATCAAAATATATATATAGGCTTTTTTATAAAATTTTATAACTTTTTTCTAATTTTTCTTGTTTAGTAGGCCTACAATAAATTTACACCTCAACACTAATAATTACCAGCAGTTTATAAATTGTATAAAATATAATGGTTATTTCTGTGAACAAATTTAAAAAAATTAAGCAAGAGGTGGGAGGTATCAAATTGGTCAGAAATGTGCTTAAAAAAATTAGAATATGGTATTTTTGCCCAAGATCTTTCAAAATCACAAAATATCATGAAAAATAGATCTCTGTTTCTGACGACTGGAAGGTTAGGTTTTGTTCAGTTGAGATAGTTTATAATGATTAAATTTATAGCTTAGTATGTATTAAAACACTTATGATCCCATGTTGTGTGTTTATTATTAAATATTCACTTTCAAATTATTAAAGTTTTTTTTTGTGATTGAGGTGAGTTTTTAAATTTTTTTGGCCTACCTAGAATTTAAAATATTAATTCAGTTATCATTGGAACTTCACTTTAGTTTATGAATGTATAGGGCCTAGGACTTAAATGGACAAAAATATTTAAGTTTCCATAATGTAGCATAGTAATTTTTTTTAAATAATTATTCTCTCTTTATACATAGGTTTCTACACTATTTTATTAGAACCGCGTTTTACTACGCCTTAAACCATGCGACCAGGGAAACAGGGTTTGTGTACTATTCCTGATATTTTTTAAGGTATCAATAGAATGTGCTGAGTAAGAGGATGTACGTATAAGTTTACTACGAGTGCAGGCCCTGGTGATTGATATTGTGTTAAAATAGGGAAAAACACTTCAGTGTAATTTATCACTTTATAAATACATATTCATTCATATCCTAAGAGTAAGTAGAGAGAGAATAATTGAGTCGACGGAATTATATAATTTATTCAAAAGTGACTTATGCTCTGATACTTACCATGATATTTGTACTTTTTAATTTGCTGTTAGAAAACTTTTAAATTCATTGAAGAGCATAATACTTTAACTCAGCATTGGTCTTATATTTACCGCATGGCGCATGGATCAGAGTAAACACTAAACACACAGGTTGATAAAATTCGACTGTCAAGTGTCGACTGCATAGAAAAGACAGTCGACTGTCTTCTGACTCAACAGTCAACTACTTCTCGTCCACATAAACCTGAAAGTTTTTAGCCAACTACAGAAATCAAAATAGCACTAATAAAATTTTTGGTTCAGATATGAATAAGCCAGCTTTAAATGCTATTTGAACAACTTGAAACAGAATTTAAGCGTACTTGGGGAAAGTTATAAGCATAGGCTTCCTCTTTCATCCAATATAAGTGCACATGGGCCTAGGCCCACAGAGCCAAGATACAAGGTCTTAAACAAAAGGGTATTGGAGTTTTTAAACAAAATAATCCAATTTAAATCCTACCAGAAGCTAAGATTTTTAAATGTTAATTATGTTCAATACCACACACACAATCAAACATTTATTTGCTTTCAGACAATACTTTGGGATTTATAATCGGTTTCAAACCCATTTTAAAGGTTGAATAGTATAAGGCGTTATTATCGTAATAGACTGGTCAGCTTATGACAACCCGAGTTTTGGTGTCCTTTAGATTAGGTCTGGCCACATCAGTTATACGCTCTCTGTGATTTTTTCTAATACTTTTATCTTAGCTATTGTTTTTCTTGGGTTGGCTAAAAATGGTTATTGTGAAGTTCTTCTGGCTGGTCATTACGTAAACAACTAACATGCATTAACTTCACATTCATTTGAGAATTTTGATTTTTTAATTTATTTTGTCACTAGGCTAAAGACTTTGTTAAATTGAAACTATACAGAAATCCCAAGTTTATTTTTTTCAAATGTATGTATAATTTCTAAAACATAACCTATGATACCTATGATTTTTATATATTCATACATCAGGTCATGTTATCTGAGTTGTCACCAAAGTTACTAAAATATTTTTTTACATATTCATACATCAAGTCATGCTATCTGGAGTTGTCACTTTTGATAGATATTATCAATACCTATAATATAGCACAAATATTACAATAAAATGTTATCATTGTTGGCCGTAAAGAAATACCTTTGAATTTTCTCTACTGTTCTTCCAACCAAAATCAGACTATACTTTACATTTGATATTTTGTTCAATGGAGTAGCTTCTACTTTTACTTCAGTACTGTGCTAAAGTCCCTTCTAACCCACTCTCGAATCTCCTTCAATTCAATTTTGCTAAGCATAGTCCTTTTCCCAAACACAAATATCTCTAACTTAAGTTCCTATGATATCCAACAGGTACTTTTCAACTTAGTCCTATCTACTCGTCATTTATCACATCACAGTATTCACCCCAACTTAAAATAATTATTTCACCTTATTCATAAGGCTTACCACCCTTTCCTAATTAAAAATACGATATGGTTTCTAGTTTGATGGTAAAAGGTGTCTGTCCTGATTATTTCTAAAACAATTAATGCTTCCAAAAGTTATTTGAATGTGCTCTGCTCAAGTATTACATTCTTGGGTATGGCTGAGATGATTAACGCTATCCTCCAAAATACCGCCAGGTAAGATGTTGTAGTTTTTGTTATTGCCGCAGTTTAAGTGATGGAACATGGATGAGGGAGGTTGAATTTTTAAAGAAATGTAACCGCATTTGTGCGGAAAAAAGTGGTAAGCACTTTACGGTGTAAGTTAACAAACTTAACCGCAGTTAATTGCTCCAATACAGATGATATAATTGGAAGCTTAGCTTTAAATACAAAACACAACCATTTTGTGGAACGCCATTAAAAATCGCATGTTACCTGCTTCAATGGCCTCATGGTCTAAGACGCCACTCTCGCAGGTAACTATATTTCCAATGACGGGGAGATCGAGGTTCAAATCTTGGTATACATGCAAATGTGGGTGCACTTTCTCTAAATATAACCTTTCTAATCCCTGTAACCACAAGTGTATAGCCCGAGCGCATGGTAAGATGCAGTATTAAAAAACTAAAGTTCCTTGTTTAACCTCGGTCTCAGTATTGTTGGAAAGCCATTGAATGGAACTCTGGCCTGTCTAAGAAAACCACCAGAGCTGTGGTAAGATTTCGGTTGGTAAAAAAACTGTTTGTTGTCATTGTTGGTAACATTTTACCACATTATTATTGTTATTTTATAGGTTAGGGGCCTTTTGATAATATCCAGAATGACAGCTCCAGATCACACGACTTGATGTATGAATACATTAAAATAGATCTAGTAACATTTCTAGCTGTCAGATAGGGTTCTTTATATGAAAATTGGGCTTAAAGTTTAATGTATGTACATATTCCAATGTATATGTCCTGTAGTCGTCACTTTTGACAGTTGGATTAATGTCAATAGCTGTAAGATAAATACCTTATTTATTAATTAGTATTTTAAATTGTATAAAAGTATATTTCTTATCAATCCGCTGATAATTAAGTATTACTAAATAATTTTAATCCCCAACTATATTTGTGTGTGTGTGATTTTAGTTTTCTAACGGACCATTCTTGAACCCGTGACCTTAAATACGCACCATGTCCAACGAAGATGACCTAGGACTTATCCCTACAAAGTGTTCAAGACTGAGGAGTGGGGGGGCCAGTTCTTTCCAGGCCGTCGTCTACGAAACGTACAAGAGCACCAAGAAACGGGCGCCATCACAGGCCAGCCCGACGGAACCTGGCGCCCAGAAAGATGTTATCGACATGAAAAGAGTGCGGTACGAAGTGTTTAAGTTCGCCATGTCGGGGTATAACCCCGAGAAGAAAGAGGAGGCGAAAGTGAGTCTTGCCATCAAGTTGGGGGCCAGACCACCGAAGAATAAGTATCACAACTATAAAGAGCTGAAGAAAATGAAAGAGGATAAAGAAAAAGAAAGCATCGATCGGTTGAAGTTAATAAAAGCCGGTAAAGATTCTAAGGGGAAATCAAATGATAAAGGATTGAAGAGGCTTACCCATCGGAAAAGAAGAGCTCAAAAAAGTGGAATTTTGGATCCTTATGGGAAGGTAATATCTGACAAGTTTTTTACCTAATGAACTAAATTATTGTTGGTGACCTGGCGGTCTAGGGGTAAGGTGTCAGACTTCCGTGCTGGCGGCCGGGGTTCGATCCTCGGTCCTGGCGCAGATTTATCTGATTACCAAACCCTTCCTTCACCTCTGACAAGACATTCTTGTGAATGTGGGGAATGCCAGGCCTCCACCGTGGTTCGGATCCCACGTTAAACTGTAGGTCCTCCATTTCATCTCGCAATCATTACACACTAGAGTAAGTGCGTATAACCGGAACGGGTAGTAAGACGCGGTGCTAATAATAATATTTCATAGAGTCTGGCTCTTTCTACTAACAAACTAATTATCTGAACTTATATCAGAGTAATTTTTAGAATAATCAAAGAGTAAAAAAAATTCCTAATAATGTTATTGTTTTCTCTTATTTCCAAGCCATTTGTTCTTATGATATAAAAAATAATTAATGCTACTCTTAGAGTAGGATAGACTGCCAATAACGGGGAGATCGAGGTTCACATCACGGGCGTTTTGAGTTGTTTTTTTCCTAAATGGTTTTACATTCTCTCTCTCTCTCTTCACACAAATGCACACACACTTCTTCTAAATATAACCTTCATACTACTAAAAACAACGTTATTATATTTTGTGCAGTGCAAATATTTAAGACAAATGTTATTTTTAAAGTTTTTAAAACATAACTTTTATTGGACTTTTAATCCTTTTCTGACTAATCTTTTTCTCTTTTCTTCCCCGCACAGGTCACTGCCGTCATGAAAAGGAAAAGGAGATAACACCGGGCAGACCACATATATCTGCATATTATCTATTTATATGATACCAGCATGAATATAATGCTTATATTTGAATAAATGAGATTAGTCACAGTCTTTTTGTTATTTCATTGAACTTCTGGAATTTGAAAAATAAAATTATGTGTACTCTTTCAAAACTAAATATCCATCTACTCCGGTTTTTCTCATTTTTAATTCAAGGTATTTAACGTGTACTTTCTAAACCAACATATTATATCACCACACAACTTATTAACTAACTTAGATCCAGACCAAACACAACAACCAGCCCCCCGGCCGTTAATCCATCGCTGTGAAAGGGGAAATAAACATTTCACCAGGTAATAGTACCTTTTTATTTTTACCATACTGGAATTTGAAACCGAGACTCCGACTCTGGTATCTGACTACATTTACAGGGTGTCTACCATCCGGGAAAATCAGGGAAAACGGGAATTAGCCGAGAATTTGAAGTGATCGGGAAAAAACGGGAATAAGTCGGGAATTTGGTAAATCAAAATAAAAATCCGGGAAAATGATATTTTACTCAAAATATGAAAACAATAATCAGGAGATTATGTCATGTTTTTGCTTATAGCTGTGTAATATATTTTTAATTCCTAGTAAACAATTTTAATTCAAATTTTAAAACTGATTATTATTATAAAAAATAATAATAGAAAAACGAGNTAAAACCAATTATTATTTTAAAAAATAATAAAAGAAAACCGTGGAAGGGGGGGGGGGGGGGCGAGTTAGAAGGATGTGACATACTTTTTTAGTCGGGAATTTTAGGAAATGATTAGGGAAAAGGTCGGGGATTTCATTGGTCAAGTTTAGTAGACACCATGATTTAATTCCTTCCTATCAAGGCCATTAGAGGCCTATCAGCACCTAGTTCCAAATCAAACACAACAACCAGCCTCCAGACTGTCTTTTTTATCACTTATATGGAAACTATTTCGTGGTGATACATTGTATGTACGAGCAGGGAATTGATCCTGGGACTCTTATATCATAGAAGAAAGGTGAAAGCTGGAGAATAACGATGGAAGGAGAGATGTCCCTGAACTGACAGTGTTGGAAAGAACTTGTTCTCAAAACACCCTGCCCGGCAAGTCAGGGGGAGGGGGGGGGGCGGTGATGATTGTGATGAATCTTATATTTCAAGGTAGATGGTGACCTGGCGGTCTAGGGGGTAAGGTGTCAGACTTCTGTGCTGGCGGCCGGGGTTCAATCCTCGGTCCCGGCACAGATTTATCTGATTACCAAACCCTTCCTTCACCTCTGACAAGACATCTTGTGAATGTGAGGAATGCCAGGCCTTCACCGTGGTTCGGATTTCACGTTAAACTGTAGGTCCTCCATTTCATCTCACAATCACCCTACCATTACACATTAGCGTAAGTGTGTATAACCCGAACGGGTAGTAAGACGCGGTGCTAATAATAATAATTCAAGGCAGGTGCCTGTCACTCACTGAGGTAAGATGTCGAACAAGGTGTCGAAAAACAAAGGATGAAAAATAAAACAAGTATCACATTTTTTATTCATTACAGTAAATTTATTGATTCATCAACTGTTTTTTTTTCCTTAACTACACAATCAGTTACAAAAACCACTTGCAACCAAACAAGTTACATCTTGGTGTGTGTGGTCGTTTCTTAATGAGCATATCTTCAACTAATTACAAATTACAACCCAAATTGGTATAATTGTCATCGGAAGAGCCAGAGGGCTAACAGCCTGCGCGAGGAATGATAGGTTCAATAAATACAAATATATTTTCAGGTACAGCACTGGACAAATGAACCTACTACCGTGTTCATTTTAGAATACATAGGGATGGTAGTAAATCCTTGTGTTCATCACTGTACCGTCCAAACAAGATTATATCCAGGCCTGTCGAAATGGGGCTTACCAGGATCAGGGGGCATCCCCTCCCCCATTTTCCAAATTTGTAAATGGGAGTGAGGGGGGTGTAGTACAAACAGGATGAGACAGTTTTGCCCTTCAATGCAGAACATAAATTGTTATCAAACTCTATGGTAGTACCCTAATTTAGTTAGCGCCCAAAGTAAACTATCACCCGATACCCCATTCACCGACTAGAGCTGTCAAATAATATATTCATCGGTAATACCTGTCCTAAAAACATGTGTCTTTCATTAATTTATACTGCTCATTCTTTGCGTTGCAAGATGTTTTTGAGTCGGAGGGATACAAGTGTAATAGTAACCAGGGGCGCATTTAAGTGCCCGCGGGGCAAATTCGGTACCAGGCAAATAGGATGCATTTTGAAATCAGGCCTACGGACTAGCATTTTGAAGGGTGGACCAGTTTTCAAATTAGAAGCGTCCCTGAAATTCCTGGTTGTAAAGATCGTAGTCAGATAAAGTTAATCAACACACTCATTATCTACCGGGATTCATAAAAAGCGAATTTTATCAAAATAGTCCTGAAAGTTCAAAATAAAGCAGCTTTTTTATTTTCTGATATTCTAAATTTTCTTCATACTTAATTCATGAATCAAAAAGTAGTGTAATAATTTTTACTCTAACTTCTTACTATAAATTGACACTACTCCGGCGGTTAGAGGGCTGTTTATCCCCTACCTAACCCCCCCACCTTGTTCTACCCCCATTTCTGGGTGCGCCTCGGGTAGTAACCATAACACAACACTGG
>CABEEJ010006585.1:0-38434 GCA_901482245.1 Timema douglasi | reverse complement strand
TTTTCCACAACTAATGATTATTTTTATTTTTTAAAGAATATTTTATTAATGTTTATTGTTTTCCTCCGACAAAATAAATATTACGGATTAAGTTGTGCTTTTCAAGTAGGCCTTGCTAAGTAATTTTTAAATTCAAGATATGATGCTTTGTTTATTAGGTGAAAGATTCGATCATCAAATCCAGTAAAACATTGAATCCTTGAATCTCAAATACTTGTCTGGATTCGGTGGATTAGAGGATTTGAAGATTCGAGTGGCCCATAGTTATGTGGTTGTTGGCTGGCAAGTTTACAGAGAGTTGTAAAAGGGTAATAGAGGGTTGTGAGTTGATATTCTTTGTCTTCATGTATCAAGTTGGAACAAGTCCAGACAATTTGTGCTTGATTAATTATTTAATTGTTCAAATAATTTGATGAATTGGCAGAATAAATAACCCTGTTGAGGAATTAATTAAATATGACAGGAACACGATGACGATGAGACGGGAGTTTTGCATTTTCCCATTAATGTAATTTTACTATAAGAGAAACATGGCAATTGGAAAGAGAACCAAAGTGTTTCTTTCAATTGAAGAAAAACTTCCAGCCTCGAGCTTATACAGTTGTGAGTCAATGCAAAATATGGGGGGATTTACAGTTGATGATTGCAAGAGGAAAAGAAGTGGTGCTCTGAAGGAGCCTCCAGAGAATGTGGATATGGAAAGGTAAGTGAAACTTTGTCCTTATCGTTGACACAGCACAGGAACAAGGACAGGCCAATCCTCCAAGAGGAAGCTCCAGGTGAACAGATATATATAACTGTGATGAGACAGGCTTAAATTATAAAATGCTGTTAAAAACTCTAGCTTTCTCGAGCTGAAGAATCAACTCTCGGGTATAACCGAAGTAAGGAAAGAGTTACGATTCTAGCCTGCAGTAACAACAAACTAAGACTCACATTTATTGGAAAGGCCAAAGAAACCATGAACTTTCTAAAATCCAGCTCATACTGCTCTTCCAATATTCTATTAGAACCAAAAGAATGCATGGATGGATTCAGAAATTTTTCACGGCTGATTTTTCAAAGAATATGTTGCGTCAGTAGAAAAATGATTGAAATCGCTAAATCTAGCAAGGAAAGCAATCCTTGTCCTTGATAATGCTCCATCTCATCCTGATGAGAATGGATTGAGAAGTGGGGATATTAGAGTAATTTTTCTTCCTTCTTATGTCACCTCATTGTGTCAGCCCTTGGACCAAGGCGTGCGTGAAGTGTTAAATAAAAGATATCCTCGTTAGATTTTAACTACGTTTTAGGTGATAAGCTAAGAAAAGTCAACCTAAAACATGTTATTTATTGGATCGCACAATTATGGGAAGAAATTGTACTTCAAACTCTAGCAAGATCATGGAGAAAGTTGCTTTCGGAAGATGAAAATAAACAAGAAATGTTACAAGAAAATTGTGATAACCTGCTACCAAGAAAGTGAATGAAGAGGATATACAGGAATGGATAGAGAAAGACAAGCAGCAAGAACTGACTGACAATTGCGTCATAGCTCTGGTGAGTCAGTATGACAATGACGATGGTGAAGATCTGGGGCTAGACAAAACAGAGAGTGAGTCAAGACTCTCGATGGGGCACTGTCTTACATTGAGCAACATCTGCTACTCATGTCATGTTATAAAGACGCTGGCGTGACATCACTGCGAGGAAGAGAATCAAAACTGGGAGACAAACTACAATCACAATTTTTTTTTTGAACTGTGACTTTTGAATTTTGCATATGTGTACAGTACTATATAAAAAAAGTTGAATTTATTTACAGATACTCCCCACAGTAATTTTGAATCCAAAGTCTTATTTACATAAAATAAAAGTTGTATAGTTAATTGCATTACAATATTGTATTTTTACTGTAGAATAATTACTAGCACACCTTATTTTATACATATTGTTTACTTCTCTTTACAGTAATTTGGATTTGTTTCTTTGCCCTTGCCCCTCCTCCTTCACCTGTTTGCGTATTATCCGACATTTTGGTAATTCGACCACCGGTTTAAGTCGAGTTATTGAGACTCTACTATATGTGTTTACCTAATAGTCCTGTAGCCTTTTATAATTTCTGTAACTACTTGTTTTAAACTTTGTGAACAGAAAGGAAACTGTTGAGACACTTTTCACCGTGTTCTAAACTAGAAAGGGCAAACAGAACCATTGTCTTCAATCTGATTGGCTGTGTTTGGAGCGATTCATCTTCGGGGGAACCAAATTGAGATTAATAAAACCTAGCCCAGACAAACACAAGCACCTCTGTAACTAAGATTATTTTGAAACAATGCGTCCTCATTTATTAACTAATGCTTTTCTCTTTAAAATGTTTGGATAAAAAAACTTGTACAATTAAAAAAGTTTATGTTCATTTCAAAATATCTAGAATAATAAACCCGTCTTACTGTAATCAAATTTAACTTAATATGGTTTGTATTAGTTCTATTATAGCCTACATTTTCAAGACTTAAGTCTAGCCAATTGTTTAACACATCAATCGTAGGGTTCAGATAGGTTTTTTTTCTTAATACACACACAATAAGAAATTTAGAAAATATATTTACTTAAAATTGAATATTAAATATAATATTATACATCACTGCCACAAACACTTTGATTAATTGTACAAACATGATTCAAAAGTTCATTGTGTAGGCCTATTTAATTTTGGTTTTACCTTTGTAATAATAAACAGGATATGGCCAAGGCCAACTTTTGACTTTACTTCCGTTCAAACAATCAAGATAATTTATTTTTTGTTTCACTCAGTTATAACACAAAAATAAATAAATAAAATATTTAAAAACATTTTGTTAAGATAATGAAGTTATTAACTTAGAAAGTGAAAACTTTACAAAGTTAGCCTGAATTTAAAATGGCGCACTTCAGTGTATCATTGTTGAGCTGATTACACCAATACCTAACGCCAATTGTGTTGGAGTATGAAAAAATAGATAAATGTTATTTGAAACAGATATTTTGTTTAACTTTTTTTTTAATAAATTTTACAAAATAATATTTTAGTTTTATGGTTTTTAGTGATTGGTTCTAATAAGATACAGCGATATTCTAGCTTATGTTGCCACAATGATGGTAAACGAAAATATTTCAATTGTATCAGATTATTATTCTTTTTAATTAATGATATAAGGACAAATTATTAAGTAATCTATAAAGAAGTTATTTATAACTTTTTAGATGAAATATAGGAAGTAAATCAATTGAATAAAACATATTTCCACAATGTCAGATTTTAGTAACTTTCAATCATTGTTGGTGAATTCTATTGTTCTTTATATAAAAAATAGACTTTAGTTTTGTAGTTGAACTGACTATACACGTTTTAAATAACTCATGTTCGAAAACAATCAATATGTATTCTCAATGTTAAATTTATAATTTTATAATGGTACCACGCAGAAAAATTACACCCAATGGCTGTTGAATTAAATAGTGATCAATTTAGATAAAAAAAAATTCATTGCCTTGCAATATAAATCAAGGTTAATTTAAAATGGACGAATATATGAATTTAGTTTTCTGGTTGAAAGTAGTTTTATAGCTCTATTACGTTAGTAATGTGAAATATAATGTTAATTTTAACAATTTGTTAAGTTATCGAATGTTCTATAAGTGGGAATGCTGATATCATCTCAATTAAATAGACAATGCTTACCTATGTGTTTTAAGTACATCAAGAGGGAGTTTTAAAATGAAGAGCCTACAAAACTTTCCCTCGATCCCTTGCTTTAATGATGAGCTTGGCTCAAAGCTCGAAATCTGAGTACCTGAAGAGCTATAATAAATAGCATTTATTTTGTTGTAATTATTTTAAAATATGTTTTTCTGATTAAATATTTAATAATGGTAGTATGACTATTAAATACAAAATTTAAAGAACTAGAACATAAATAAGAATCAAAAATAACAGAAACTTCTACTTCCTTGAGCCAGAACCTTGAAATGTTTAATTTGTGAACCAGAATGAGAACCATAGTTGATATTATTGGGTTTAATACTCGTAGATATGAGCTGCAGTATTTCTTTTCTGCTTTAATCCAGAGCATAAAGATGTTCAAGAATGAAAAATAAATCTTTATTTATAGTATTCATTGTCTCTCGAAGTTCAACTTTGTTAATATTTTGAAATGTAAATATGTCCCCTTTACTCGCACGCTTGATAAGTTCAATTGAAGCATTTGTTTACATCAACATTATAGAATTATTTATCTCTTTCTGTGCCAGGTCATGAGATGAAGGACTGCAGTGGTTTGGATAGGGATCCCAATGAAGTGAACGAGCAAGCCCCTTCATTTGGGGACGAGGGAGAGTTTATCTTTGTCCGTCTGAACATCTTGAGGGAGTACTTGGAGAAGGAACTTGAGATGCCTAACTTACCGTTCCCATACGACTTTGAGCGCGCCATTGACGACTGGGTGTTCATGTGCTTCTTTGTGGGTAATGACTTCCTCCCCCACTTACCTTCGCTGGAGATAAGGGAAGGAGCTATCGACCGGCTGGTGCAACTCTACAAGAAGTGTGTCTACAAGACGGGGGTAACTTTCATCTTCTTGGATTATTAAATATATCAAACAAAATACTAGGGGTGTGCGAATATTCTAAATTTTGAATAATTTCAAATAAATAACAGCCGAATATTTGATTAGAAACTAAGAATAGCAAGATCATCTAGTTTATGTCATAAATTTGTTAGACGTCTCGTTCAGACCAGTATGTTTATACGTGAGACAAGGGGTAGCCAGATAATCTGGGGTCTCAAAGTTAAAACAACTCGTGTCCTTTGTTCAATACGGGGGAGGTGGTAATAGCAATGTTAGCAGAAAGCAAGAGGAGGTGGCCTGCCTAAGGGTTGGAAGAAGGGGGAGGTGCTTGTATAACGGCTGGTGGAGAGACAAACAACTGGGAGCCACGTGTCTTGCAATGAAACATTTAGAGAAGAATAGAAATGGCTATTTTACCATATTTCCCGGTGAGTGAAAATGAAGGGAGGGGGCACCCATTTGAGTGCCTGTCACTGTTGATAGCTAGACAGGGACAGAATAGAGATTATAAGGGGTGTCAACTCTAGAGAACATTTAAAAGGTTTCAAACCTGGAGAACATTCAAGGGGTGTTAAGCCTAGAGGACATTTAAAGAGGGTCAATAACTAAATATCATCAATTACTGTTGTTATTATAGTACATTCATTGTTGTATACTACAGGGTCAGTTGGTGTATGAGCAAGACTAGTAATAACATTCATTCTCTTTCTTAGTGTTCTCACAACATAAACACTAAGAAAGAGAATTAATAGTCATCGACATGACACAAAAATGAAAAATAAAAAGCCTGTAGCAGCACATTCCGAAACCCCTGGTGATCAAATCCCTGAACAAAGCAATATGCAACCCTTTACAATAAGGATATGGGAACTGGCCCATCAATGTATCATCAAATCCAGACAAGCCCCCAACCTCAACTTTAGATAATTCCTCTCCTTCCTACCAGCACACTTATTATTAGATTCAATATAGCATTATTTATAGTGCTGCTATCTATACAGTGATGTCATAACTGTAAAACAGTCAGCTGTGGACAGTCAACCTTGCTGTTCAACCAAGAGCATCAGTCTATTCTCCTGACCTAATGAAGCTGTCTGTGACAGTGAAAGCTTGTCCTTAAAAATGTGTTTATGTGTTTTTTTAGTGTTATATCTAAACAATTTCTACTCCAGTATCACCTATTTAGCTTAATTGTAACTTAAAATCTTTCCTCCTCTTTGCTATTTCTTCCTGTTCCTCTGTTTCACTCTCATTCCTTTCTTCTCCTGGGTTTAACAGTTACTTATATCATCTCACCTATAGTTCCTTCTGCTCCCGTCTTCAACGTTTTTACCTTTTCATCTATCATTCTAACTTATTGTTATTTTTCTCTTCTACTGTTTCTTATTTGGCTATATAATACCTTATTACTTCCTTCCACATCCTGTTTCAGCATTTCCATCAATATTTGCATCCGATCCTTGGCTTCCTGTACAACTCACTTCACTCTTTTCTTCTTTGTTTCCTCATTCCTATTCTTAAAACTCCTTCTGAATGCTTGATTATTCTTCTCCTCTAATGCTTCCTTTATCCTGTCATTCCACCAGTGTGTCTCCTTCTACTTCCTCTTATCATTTGTCCTCTTTCAAACCTCCTCTGCCGCTCCCACCAAACTGTTCTCAAACCTTTCCCATTCCACCTTTACACTTTGTATCTCATCTTTGGGTACCAAGCTTTATTGTCTTTCTTAGGTACAGCTTTCTTCCCTCTTCATTTCTTAGCCTCCACAACCTTATTCTTCTTTATTGTCTTACTACCTTTTTCCTCCATTCCCATCCCTCTATGTCGGCCACCAAAAACCTGTGGTCACTATCTAAGGACACTCTTGGTATTACCTTGATGTTCATTTCTTCATCCATAATAAAGTGGTCTATCACAGACTTTGTTCCCCATCCCAACTGTATCTAGTGATCTTATAACTTTCTCTTTCCTTTTAATACCAGTTGTTTGCCACTTTCACTTTATTTCTTGCACATAATCCCAACAGACTTCTATCCTCCTCATGTCTCTCTCTCCATCCTACCTTCCCTAACACCCCAAACACTACTCTCTCTTTCTTTTCCTAATTTTACATTCAGATCTCCCGTTACTATCTGACACTCGTTTCCTATTTGCCTTTTTATTCTTCCTCAAAATTGTCCTTTTCTTCTGCTGGGGCATACACTTTTATCACCTCCACCTTTCTTCCTCTGTCATTAGTTGTCATCTTCATTATTCTATCGTTCATACCTGCAGCCCTTCTCTCGCTATGAAGCACACTCCATTTCTCCTTCCTTCATCACTCCCCATCCAGTGCAAAATTAGGCCATTCCTTATTTCTCCCTCTCCCCTTGGTCTCACTCATTCATCAAATCAACTCTTCCAGTTAATTTTCCTATTTTCATAGTCACTATTCTTAGCTTATGTTTGGCAACAACTTTACCCTGTTTTCTTGAGTGTGGTTTTGTTTCGACCACTGGCTTACTAAGCCTGTCGTGGCCTACACCTGAATAGAAGGGCTGCCACTTATAGTGTAGGGTCCTTTGAAGATCCCTAAGGGAAAAAGGACGGCATACAACATTACAAATACATTTTAAAAAAGGTGAATGCAGACTGAGCTGTTAGGACTTAGTTTTATGAATATATTCTCTCCCAATATATTCCCTAATGTCCAGCCAATTCCTTCCACAAGCATGCTATAGGCCTAGTAGGAAAAGGACATAATCTGAAACGTGTAGAAAATGAGAACTTATCAACCCTAAGTAAGGAACATTTATATAATTGAGTAAGTCAGCAAATTATAATTTAAATATTAGGGGTGTGTGAAGGTCAGTATTTAAATGTGAAGCAAAGTCGAATCGAATCTTCAAACTTGCGAAGAAAAGTCGAAGTCGAAGCTACCTAGGATTTTTTTGCTGTCACTTAATGCTACTTTTAATTTTTTAATCAATTATTTTTCTAGATCTTGTCAGTAACAAGGGCCAGGAAAATTTCCTTATTTGTTACCTAAGCACTATATTAATAATTAATGCACACAGGCTTACTGATAAGCTTAGTAAATTATCAATTAAGTTTAAATTTTTACTTACATTGTGGAGTTTATAATATTATTTTGCAAACTTTACATATGCATGTATTTTTATCTGTATTTCTATGATAAATATTATAAATTAAATTCTGTTTTTGTTTTCTACTTTCTGTATCAGCCTTTTTGAATTGCAAAGAAAATGCAAAGAAGCTATGAAAATCTTCTGTGTCAAAATGCACTTGTAAAATTTTCACAGATAATTCCAAATAGATAGAATATTAAGGACCAAACATTAGACACGAGCTGGGATGATAGCACAACTAAAGCACTTTCTATACTTCATACCAGTGACCATGGTGTTATTTATTTATAGGTATTTTTATTTCTTACAAAATTATGTTGGCGATAGTGAAAATAATGTATTAACATTTACTTACCCATTTTTGATCCATGCTTACGTTTTGGTAGTTCTGTTTATTAACGGTTTTAAAAGATAAAATATCGAAAGATGTAATATTTATTAAGATAAAATTAAATCCTTTAATAATTTACCAAAGTTTTATCTTTCCCACATAAATGAGCAAAGACAATCAGTCAAAAAGACATAAGATAAATATATTTACAAAAGATAACAGACTTGTAACAATGCCATACAGGCGTAATTAATCTCGCAATGACTGATGACATTAAGGGTTCTTAAAAGAATACATAATTAACATATTTACAACTATCCATAACTTTACTATAGTCATAGCAAAATGTTAAACAGACGTAAAAAAATTAACCTTCCTCTTTATTTGCATTAACGAGACAAAACAGAAGATAATTACTTTAAACATGATTTAAGATCCCCCTTTGAAGACGATAATACTTTTTACCATGATCAAGCCAAAAATATTAATCAAATATTAAAGTCCTCAACCCGGGTATTATTAACTCTAAATTTCATTTTGTTTAAATTCTTCAATCAAAGGAAATTAACATTGACATTTAGGCCAAAAAGGAATTTTGATTTATAAGAGTCGAAAAATAATGTCGTTTTTACATTTAAATTAGACAAGAAGTGTCCACGAAGATTACGCAGCCAAGAGTGAAGTGTTCTTCAATCTCCTGGTGGTATTTATTTGATATATTTCCTCAGAGAGGGGGGAGAAACAAGGAGAAATAGGAATAGGGGTAGTTGGTGAAAGGGGAATATGTGACGAGACGGTCGTAGAAACCCCTGGAACTGGCATCTAGGCTGCGTGGAACAATTCAGCGCCTGAAACGCCTTCCCTCACTCCTAGTGGCCACAGTGACAACTTTATGTTGGCCGGGTCAGTTCACTCGCGCATTCAGTCGTGATCATACGTTTGTGTGGGAGATATTCAGTTTGGAATGAACACAAAGAAATGGAACATGGTCACTTTAGAATATCATCACATCATTTAATTATTTGGAGTAATTCTTTACTGTATTTTAGGAATTAAATGTTGTAACTATGATAATACACTACAATAGGTCCTCAGGTAGATCTTCTCTTGGCGGTAACCTTCGCTAACTGAGGCTATGACTTGGCTCATCACCACCAACCCAACTAGCTGGAAGCCAACCTCATCATTCCAAATGGAACACAGCAATTTACGAATTTCACCACCTCTCTTAAGTAGCTTTGATCTTATGACAATCAATTCAAAGGGGGAGCCATTAAGTAAATTTAATCCTTATCCTTATTTTAAATATTTTTTATCAGAAGTCCTCTGTCAACAATATAACCAAATAGGGAGACCATGAAATAACAAGGGAAGAGAAAAGGTCACTACTAAATGATAGTTTTTGAAATAGTATTTTTTTGTTGATAATCAAATATTCTGTCTAGTGATATTTGTGATTTTTTAAGCAATAATTTATAGAAATTATAAATATCTCTCAAATGTTAACAAACATGGTCTTGGCTTGTATAACAAAGAGAGCAAATTCCTTTTTGTTCTTTGAGTTCCCACTGCAGTAGCTGCTCCTACCCCCGTATCTTCTTTTGTTCACTCTTCAACTTTAGTCACTACAGGGGTTTATTTAGGTCCGCTTTGATTATAAGAAATATTAGTATAATTTTGTTATTCATTTCTAGAATAACAATGTTTGGATCAGGTTTGGGTGACAATTGTGAATATGATTTAAAAAAAGATTATATTTTGACCCACATTAAGTTTTTTTTTTAAGTTTAAAATTCAGATTATTTATATTAGGTTCTAACACATTTAATTAAGGTATAAAGTAATTGTTCAATATATTGTTGCTAGTTTGCTCTGATATTCAAAATTAAATTATCTAAAAAAATCTTATTTTGATTTTCTTATAATGGGACTTTGAAGATCCTGTACGATTTGAATATTCAAAGGACACTATATTATATTTTCATTTAACATTTTATTTTTAAATACAATTCTCTTTTGTATTTAAGTAAATATGGTTATTACATTTCTTAATTTGCCTTCCAATACAATGATTTAAGTGGAGAAGTTTTAAAAAAAATTTAATAATCAAAAGTTTTCACTTTAACATGTATAAATATAAATGGTTAAATCTGTGGTTTAATTGTTTTGCTAGATTAATAAATGCTAATTAAGATTGATAAGTTAGTTTGTACTTGTTTTCGTGAGGGGTTCTTGACGGACAGCGGAGATGTGAAACTAGACAGAGTCCAACTCATATTGTCTGACCTTGGGGAGGTTGAGGACGAGATCTTCAAGAAGCGCCAGGAAGACGAAGTTGCCTTCCAAGCCAGGATCAAGGCCAAGAATAAGAGGATGAAGATGATGAGTAATTTTCGACCACAATGGCATCCAACAGGACAGTTTGCTCCAAAGGTATTTTTTTACCTTTGAAATAGGCATAGTTGTATTTAAAACAAAAAACTTAAACTGATTGGTTGGCTTTAATGTCCTTGTTAACAAATACTTTGTGTTTATATTTTTATGTTTTTATTTGTCTCATCAATATAGCGGGGCTGGAGAAATTGTGTTTATTTGAACATAGAATACGATAATATATATATATATATATATATATACTTGTTTTAAGGTGCTTTTATAAATTTGTTTTAGTAATAATTTAGTTAATTTTATATCTAGGAAAGGTGTGGAAATATTCAAAATTTCAATTATTTTCAAATATAAATTTTTAAATTATTTATATTAAAATTTTGAATATTAAATTTTGAATTTTGAATTATTCACATTTTTTAACACCTAAATACATATATTGGTTCATTAAATTTCACCATACATTTTTTATGTATTATGCAATGATTATTTTAAGTAATGAATATATATTTCAGTTATTTTAAATATTCATATTACTGTATTGGCCCGAAAATAAGCCGCAATTTTTTCCCCAAGAAACAGCTCTCATAAAATTCTAATGGGGCCTATAATCGCACTCTTAGATAATACACATTCAATTTTGTACCTATAGGATACGCATGTTGTTAAATCGATATGTATCGAAGTTAATAGCCACCGTTTTTTTTAAAATAGATGAACATTGATATTTGGAAAAATTATTTAAAAATAGATGACCTATGACAGTTGATAAAGTTATTTAAAAATAGATGAAGAATGACTATCTTATTTGTGTGTACAATATTTGAACCATAATGGCTGCCAAAATAAAATTAGTTTCTTCAGCGCATTCTATCAGCAATATATCCTTTTGGTAAAGGGAGCTTAAATATTTCGAGATAGATTTTTTTCAATATGTTGGTCAACATTTATTATATTGTGAGAACAATAATTTAGTGCGTGTGATGAATAATCTTTGGTTCCTCTCAAAGTGTCTCATTGTTAGCCTATTTTTTTCACTGATCACATTTTAAGTGTTTCATTATTTTTTAATTTCCAAGTGACATCATTTTAAGTGTAAATAGTGTTGTTTTTTTCTCTGAAAGTGATTTATATATTTAAGTAACACAATTTTAAGTGTAGCCACCTACTGGTAAATAATTTTTCTTTTCAAATGATTCAATACACACTGATCATATTTAAGTGGGAACATTGTTTTTTCTCTGAAAGTGGTTGAAAATTTAGGGTGCAGCCTATATTCGGGCGCGGCCCATTTTCGGGCCAATACAGGTCTTTATTTGTTTACTAAAACAAAAAAAGATATCCTTTGTTAATAAATTACTACACTATTTCTTCTAGCAAACCGCCATGTTGATGGTTTATTTTTTGTTTGGACAATAAACTCACTACTCTTAGATTGTGCATCAAACACAAAAACACAATTATGTATTGCTGCGTTCACTAGGGATAATATCTAGGCTTCTTGTGCAGTCTAGGTTGTAGTATGTTAGTTTACAGTTTGTATCCAAATATAAGTAAACTTGAATACTTTCTTTTTTTTACTATCTCTTTATATCTATTTTGATTAACATCATCTGCATCTCATGCTAAATAACTGGTTTCACTCATTTAAAAAGTTATATCAAATTATTAATTTCAATCAGATTTAAAGTACACAAGTCCTGCTATAATGTTGCCTGTTACAACATTGTTTGGTTACAACGTTGTTAATAATCTGCGACCATTATTTTGCATAACGTCTGCTGTTGGGTACAATGTTGTTTTTCAGCTGAACACGCGCCAAGTGTCTGGTTCCCGTTTGTGTGGGCCTAATAGGCCTATTAGTCGTGCAGGTCACGTCAGAGATTTCTATCCCCCCCTATTCCCCATCTTCCATACAACAAGTCAATAATATTAATAATAATAATAATAATAATATAAATGAGTATTTTTATGCGAAAACAAATATTTTGTTTGTGTACAGTAGTTTAAATTTGGAATATTTTACTTGAAACTTGATACTTTTTGCACCAGATTTAGAGACTTTCAGCATTACTGAGTTAGCAACACTTAAGATGGTGCAAGCTATGAGCAGTTTTGTTCAAGCATACAAATTTTTGTTTAGCTTTCTTTGTAGTTTTTATATTTTTAGTTTGCATGAGTCTTTTGTTTATCTTTTGTGTTTTTTATATTTAATACATTCTAAGTTCGCGTGTGACTTGTGTTTACCATTCTTTGTTTTTATATATAATTTTTTTAGTTCGCACGCAACGTGTGTTTACTTGTTTTGTTTTTTATTTTAGCTAAGGTGTTATCTGTTTGCAATGTCGTCTAAACATCCATGTAATTTATCTAACACTTTAATTGCAAAGAAAAACAGACGATTTATTAGTCTGGTTGTTAAAATGGACGTAATACAGTGACTCGAATCCGGTCAGCGCAGTGTAGACATTGCTGCAGCTTTGGTCCTACCTGCAACTACTGGTCAGCGCGGTGTAGACATTGCTGCAGCTTTGGGCCTACCTGCAACTACTGGTCAGCACGGTGTAGACATTGCTGCAGCTTTGGGCCTACCT
This sequence comes from Timema douglasi, assembly GCA_901482245.1. NCBI lineage: Eukaryota > Metazoa > Arthropoda > Insecta > Phasmatodea > Timematidae > Timema > Timema douglasi. Next base: position 25,401 of record CABEEJ010006585.1, on the reverse strand, counting down.
GCAACTACTGGTCAGCGCGGTGTAGACATTGATGCAGCTTTGGGACCACCTGCAACTACTGGTCAACGCAGTGTAGACATTGCTGCAGCTTTGGGCCTACCTGCAACTACTGGTCAGCGCGGTGTAGACATTGCTGCAGCTTTGGGCCTACCTGCAACTACTGGTCAGCGCGGTGTAGACATTGCTGCAGCTTTGGGACCACCTGCAACTACTGGTCAGCGCAGTGTAGACATTGCTGCAGCTTTGGGCCTACCTGCAACTACTGGTCAGCGCAGTGTAGATATTGCTGCAGCTTTGAGCCTACCTGCAACTACTGGTCAGCGCGATGTAGACATTGCTGCAGCTTTGGGACCACCTGCAACTACCGGTCAGCGCAGTGTAGACATTGCTGCAGCTTTGGGCCTACCTGCAACTACTGGTCAGCGCGATGTAGACATTGCTGCAGCTTTGGGCCTACCTGCAACTACTGGTTAGCGCAGTGTAGACATTGCTGCAGCATTGGGACTACCTACAACTACTGGTCAGCACAGTGTAGACATTGCTGCAGCTTTGGGACCACCTGCAACTACTGGTCAGCACAGTGTAGACATTGCTGCAGCTTTGGGCCTACCTGCAACTACTGGTTAGCGCAGTGTAGACATTGCTGCAGCTTTGGGCCTACCTGCAACTACTGGTCAGCGCAGTGTAGACATTGCTGCAGCTTTGGGACCACCTGCAACTACCGGTCAGCGTGGTGTAGACATTGCTGCAGCATTGGGACTACCTACAACTACTGGTCAGCGCAGTGTAAACATTGCTGCAGCTTTGGGCCTACCTGCAACTACCGGTCAGCGTGGTGTAGACATTGCTGCAGCTTTCGGCCTACCTGCAACTACCGGTCAGCGCGATGTAGACATTGCTGCAGCTTTGGGCCTACCTGCAACTACTGGTCAGCGCGGTGTAGACATTGCTGCTGCATTGGGACTACCTGCAACTACTGGTCAGCGCGGTGTAGACATTGCTGCAGCTTTGGGACCACCTGCAACTATCGGTCAGCGCGATGTAGACATTGCTGCAGCCTTGGGCCTACCTGCAACTACTGGTCAGCGCGGTGTAAACATTGCTGCAGCATTGGGACTACCTGCAACTACTGGTCAACGCAGTGTAGACATTGCTGCTGCATTGGGACTACCTGCAACTACTGGTCAGCGTGGTGTAGACATTGCTGCAGCTTTGGGACCACCTGCAACTACTGGTCAGCGCAGTGTAGACATTGCTGCAGCTTTGGGCCTACCTTCAACTACTGGTCAGCGCAGTGTAGACATTGCTGCAGCTTTGGGCCTACCTGCAACTACTGGTCAGCGCGGTGTAGACATTGCTGCAGATTTTGGACCACCTGCAACTACTGGTCAGCGCAGTGTAGACATTGCTGCAGCTTTGGGCCTACTTGCAACTACTGGTTAGCGCAGTGTAGACATTGCTGCAGCTTTGGACCTACCTGCAACTACTGGTCAACGCAGTGTAGACATTGCTGCATCTTTGGGCCTACCTGCAACTACTGGTCAACGCAGTGTAGACATTGCTGCAGCTTTGAGACCACCTGCAACTACTATTTGCACTGCAGGAAAAATTGCAATGAAAATTAAGTGCAGTGTGGGAACCTTTTCAGGGCTCAGTGAGACAAAGGTCAGGCGTACAAGAAACGAACGCATTGATTAGTCCCCCTTTTTTTGGCCTGAAAGTCCCCTAAAGTCCCTAAAATAGATCTCAATATGGAGTATGAGCCCTGCCTTGTTTGGTGGTATACAGGAGAAGCAGTACTCGGGCGACATCTAGTGGACTCAAATCAAACTAGACAAAAAAAATGAATTCCCTCTTAATGAAAGCCAAGATGATTAATTTACACGCGTACCACCTAAATGTCCTGTTTTTTTTTAACATTTAGGTATTAATTCTGTTTAGTTGATTAGGTTCATGGATATGGTGCTTGAGTGGCTGATACACTTCGTTTCCTAATAGTTTGTTTATCAAAGAGATGTGTCAAATCCTAATTCTAATATTTAAAAAGGTACAATTTTATTTAAAGTGAAAATCTTTAATCCTAATTTTTAAAAAAATATTTAAGGTTTGGTGTTACTGACAAATTATATTTGGTTTATCATGTTTATTACATCATAAACAACAAAGATAATACTTTATCTTAGTAAATTAATTATATTAATACCATTTTTTCCATTTTGTGATTTTGTTTACCAATTTCTTAAAATTGTTATTTGAAGTCACGGTTTTTATCATTGTAATCAAAATATTTCTTGAGATTGTCACAAATTTAAAATCTCTAGAATACCATAGAATTCAAGGAATTGAGTCTTTGAGCATCTCATCTCTATTTTTAAATTATATTTCTTCCTCCAAGAGTAAAGTTTATCTTATAAACATTCCACAATTATTGTTGTTCAGCCACTGGGTCAATCGAGCACTATCCAGAACCCTCGGCAGGAAGCTTACAACATGAGGATGCAGGCTAACAGCCGGGGCAACCACAACCAAGCCTTCCAGTCCGTGAGTACTCCTCTATCGACAAAAACAAACCACAGTAGAACCTAGTTCATTGGGATCAAAGATAGCTTAGATTGGACAATAAGGAAGGGTTTTCAGGGAGACTGTTCTTAATCCGGAGCGGTCTCTTAGCAGCTGACCTTGCTTTGTTCCGATAACGTTGAGGGTCATTATTTCACTCTCAAGCTTGTAATCAGGCAACATTACTGCCACTGAGTGAATAAGAGATTCTATTCTATATCAATACCTAATTATTTTATAGTAAATTTGTACTTTTGGAAATATATCAGCCAAATGTAAACACAGTTTTTGTTTTTGAAAGAAATACTTCAAGTGCTTTAACCAACCCATTTTATGAAAATCACATTTGAATTTTCTATAGGATTATTATAGGACACAGCAAATGTTGAGTGACTCGATATACTAATATTGTTAATACTGGTGACCTGGCGGTCTAGGGGTAAGGTGTCAGACTTCTGTGATGGTGGCCGTGGTTCAATCCTTGGTCCTGGAACAGATTTATCTGATTGCCAAACCCTTCCTTCACCTCTGACAAGACATCTTGTGAATGTGTGGGAATGCCAGGTCTCCACCGTGGTTCGGATTCCACGTTAAACTGTAGGTCCTTCATTTCATCTCACTATCACCCTACCATTACACGTTAGCGTAAACACACATAACCCGAACGGGTAGTAAGACGCGGTGCTAATAATAATAATAATAATAGTAATAACATTGTTAATATGTTCTAAATAGCTCATCGACTTTATAAGTATGGGCGGGTCATGAAATTAAAACATAAGTTCAGATTAAAAACTAGATCCAAAATCAAATTGTATTCTAAATGACAAATGCACAGTTTTTTAAAATGGGTTTGGGCAAGGGGAGGTCTGTGTGAAAGGAGGGGTTTATGTAAGTTTTTTTAAAAAACCCTTCTATTTCCCTGTCTCTCTTGACACAACAAGAGAAGTTACGAGTTTTAGTTTGTCCAAAGCTAACTCTTACATTGTGTTTGCTTAATACTATCTTATCCCAAGCTGCAGGTAGGTATCTGCTAATAAGTTTTATAGGTCTAATTTTTAACTGTATATAGATACATTAATTCACTTGTCGACGAGAATTGTTTTATTTTTGTGATGTGTCGAGTCCATCGTGTTGACAGGGTGGTGGCTATAACCAGGGTAAGAAACGTAAGTCAGGTGGTCAGGACCCTGATTCTGACGAGGAAACGGTGACTCACGACGAGGTGCGACTTTGGGAAGATGGCTTCAAAGATCGTTATTACGAGTCCAAGTTTGATGTTGACCCTAGCAACAGCACCTTCAGACATAAACTGGCCATGGAGTATGTGCGTGGCCTTTGCTGGGTGCTGCGATATTACTACCAGGTATATTACGGTGCTGTGCAGGTGTTTGTAAGGGTTAGTTATCCACAAAACTTTTAAACCTGGATTTATACATGTGTTTTAACTAAATTAATAATTTTTCAGTCAGTACATTTGTACAACGTGTTAGGTGTAAATTAAAAAGTAAATTTGTAAAAGCTGTAAATATTGCGACTAGTAGGCCTATGCTGCAAATAAGATGTGTTATGCCAACTGCAATAAATTAGACTTCTTTCGTGTAATTTTGTTTATAAAAAACAAGGTTTTACATACTTAGCATGAATATAGTAAATGTTATAACATATTGATAATACACAATGTTTTAAATTTAAGATTACAATTATAAATTAATAAGGGAAAACAACATTTTCTTTTTGTATTTTTGAAAGAAATGGGTTTNTTTTAAAACAGTAGCTTTGATTGATAGTCAAATTCTGAATTATCTAAGCAGATTAAATTAATGTGTGATATAAACGTCTGGTAGATTTTTGCAAGAAGCTGACGATATACTGTGAACTAATACCTACATTGTCACATCGTGCCGAGTGTTCTTGTCATCTTTCAAATATTAAACAATCTTTGAAAACAAATGGCATACACATTTGCTTAGTATACATTAGGGTGTCCCAAAAAAATAAATAATTTTTTTTCCGCATACCCTCTTATTTTTTTCCTTTGATGTCAAAACAATTGTAACTAAAGTTTCATGTAATTTGAACCACGGCAACCTGTGCCGACTTGCATCTAACTGTATCAGTCAGTACATGTGTACTTGAGTGAGCGAACGCTGACGACCCGCGTTTGTAGCGGAGCACCTGGCTGCTGAAAACGGTAAAGATAAAACAAACAAGAAAAAGAAAGGTTTTGGAAGGCTTCATTGCGCAACCCATGAAACGTGTAAGGACAGCGGACGTCTACGTCTCAATGTGCTTGCTTATAATTCCAAGTTGTTTTGTTAGGAAATGTTAGTATAGTTTTTAATCAGTGAACAGAACATGGCAGTGGAATTGTGTGGTTCTAAAAAGTGATATTTTTAATAGGGAACATAAATCATCAAATAACGGGTTCAAAACTTCCGTCTAATGGACAAGTTCTCGCAGTTTTGTTTTACAATATTCGAGAAGTAATCTAGCTATTTTCGAATGTATTATATTTTGGGAAAAGGCACGCGTACCTTCCAAATCGTTGCCAAATTGTGTGAGGAAGCTTGTTAATATGTATCAAGTTTGGAGAGACTTACGTATTCAAGCTGTGACAACAAGAATTTGTAAGTAATTTAGACAATTTGTTCGACATCGCACATGCTGATGCACTTCAATTAATGAAAATAGAGGAAGATAAGACGTTCTTGCAGTGACAAAAAGAGCCAGGCCGACCCGGTCCTTTAGGTGGAGTGCATAAAAAACTGGCCAAAAAAGACTTCGAGCTGTCAAAGAAGACAATTGGCGAATGAAATGTGTTTCCACTTCAACATCCTCGGCATCATACGAACCATTGCAAGAAGATTCCTCTTTGAATTCTAGTGAAAATATGGATTCAGAAGATTTCCCAACACTGATCGAAAGCTCAGAACCTGGGACAAGTAAATCAGTATTGAGGAAAGACTTTATTACTCCAAAGTTAGTTGCTGCATTAGACAGGTGTCAGTTAAGTATGCGAGATTCTGTGTTTATTCTTGAAGCTACTATTGATGCACTTGGATTTAACATTGACGAATTTCCGATAAGTAAGTCTTCAATTCAAAGAATCCGAACAGATAAACTGAAGGAACATGCGGAAAACATAAAAATTGATGTTCACACCGAGGTACTGGATGTAGTGACCTTACATTGGGATGGCAAACTGTTACAAAGTCCAAATTCTCTGTTGTGACACTACGGCTTCGAATACAGGTTGTTTTAATGGTGCCTGTACTCTCCTCGAGCAAAAATTGGATAGGGAAATGCTTTTTTCCGCTTGCCGCCATCATGTATATGAACTGGTGTTAAAGGCCGTATTGATGTGAAAATAAACAAGTGACAACAAGCCTCGATATTCCACTCTTTTAAAAGCCCAAAGGGAATCGGAGAAACACCGATCCCACTAAAATACAGTGCTATAGAGAAACAGTGGAACTGTTCAGAACCGTACTCCGTACCCGAACTTGAAAATTTGCTGGACTTTTACCGAGATGAACTTAAAAATGTTATGGTCAGAGAGGACTATCGAGAGTTGATCAAACTTTCTATCGTATTCTTAGGTGGAGATGCAGGAAAAAAAAATCAGACCTCCAGGTGCCATGCACCAATCAAGATGGATGGCCCGGGCAACAAATTTGCCGAGATTGAACTGTTGGCGAACTAAAGGGCTTTTGTCCAGCAGTTCTTCAATATCCTTTATGTGTACGCTTACTCAATGAGCCTAGTGTAAATGTTCGAACAGGAATAACCACGGTGCCATTTTGTTAGGACATTCCTTAAACAACTTGTAACCCCGTTGTCTAACAAGAGTAGAAGGTAGGGGATGTTTCAGATTCCTTTTCAGCCCAGTCCTGTATCGGGATTGTCTACCCTTAGACGAGGCTAGCTTCACTTAACAGGAAATGAAGAGCAGAGACAGCAAAGTTAACAGAAGACCACCACTTTAAATATGGTACATTTTTTGAGGTTACTATAGTGCTCAGGGCTGCCAAATCAATGTGCAAATATGTGTCACATGATTATAGATCACCCTAAAATTTGAAATTGAAAATCGGACGCCATTTTTTTAAAAGTAGAAATAAGGGTAATTTTTAATTAACCATATTTTTGAAGGCCATTATTGTTTTCAGCAATAAAATATTAGTCGGAAATGATGTATTACTCAACAATATACCCAACATAGACATTTGGAAAAAAAGAGAATGAAATTTATTTTAATGGCCACCTTCATGAATCCTAAAGGATTTTTTTTTGCTCCACTTCTAAAATTGACCCGAGGTCTAATATACATGCCTGCAAAGCGGCTTGCTTGCATAACAAAGTGCAGTACTATTTTAGTATTTGTCTCTTACCACAAGGACTAAAGAAGTGAAAAGAAGTTTTCCTTAAATGTCTTGAGTGAAATATAACATTTTGAAACTATTTTTTGATGCAACCTTTCAACAAGTAGTTCTATCAATCATAACTCGAGTATTTTCCTAGAGTTGTTTATTGCATTAAGACTTCGTAACTCTCCAGTGTAACAGTTGATGAACCTGGGATCAGTAGATTAAAGTTAATCAAGAATCACCCACAAACACATTCAGGTAAAACAACAACAACAACTCAACAATCTAATAATATCCTTTGATTGTGAACTAGCTTCAAAGTTTTACTTAAGGGAGGTCATAGAATAATTCGTGTCGGTTAAAGTGAGATAGTTAAAGATGCCATCTGCTTCAAAATCTCAAAGAACTAGAATTAGTTCGGGCTAAAACAGCCTCTTTTAAACAGCTTCTATGAATGGGATGTTTCAGTTAGGATACTATTTTACAACAATTTAACTAGGCTACCCTACACTGACTTTTCTATCTCTGAAAATGGTTTAAAAATAAAATAAAAATAATAATTTTCACTTCACCTTAGATTGAAGACCTTACACATTTATTAACATACGAGCGGGGAGTGTAGTATATTGTAAGTTATTACATATCCATATGTTATGTTGTTATAGTATAAAGTGCTGTGTAATGCTGTGACGTCAGCCTGCCATTGCTGAATCTTGACATCATTTGGCAGTGTACAATGATTTAGACAAGTTATAATAAATGTGTCCTCTTCAAAGTTCTCAAGCTATGATAGAATGCAATATGACAACCTAACATGGAGCACTAATTTATACAGTTGCACATCATTTATTAATACACTTCATACTCACCATCTTAAGCTGAAACTAGAACAATACATCTGCACCCTGAAATCAATGTTCACATTTAAGAACAACGATTTTTGAGACACTGTGGCTGGATTTGGTTCTGCCCTTGTCCATCTATTGAGAACTTTTGATTTCTTGAAAAAATCCCCATAGCTACTTTGGGACACCATTCACAAGATTTACCTTGGTGTGTTGAAGTTGTCTCTGAGCTTCATTGTTACCTTGGTGTGTTGAAGTTGTCATTGTCACTGAGCCTCATTGTCACGCACTATTTGCAGGGGTGTGCTTCTTGGAAATGGTATTTTCCATACCATTACGCTCCATTCGCATCAGACTTCCACAATATTGGGGATCTGCCAACAACTTTTGAGAAAGCAACTAAACCTGTAAGTAGACTTTTTAAATTAATTTTGATTTTTTTCTCTAAATATTAAAAAATGATAATTGTGATTAATCTTTGCCTTAGAGTTAAAATATTTTATTCAAACTCCTATTAAAAACTAAATTGAACATACTTAAGTTATAACAGCTTTTAAAATATTGAACACATTTTAAACCAAAATAAAATGTTATTTAATGCCTAATGTCTAAAATAATAAAGAATTAAAATGTCTGTTACTATTATCATAAACGGTTTCCAGCCTATGGTCAGGTCAGTTTGGTAAAATACCTCCATCTTTCTTATTCCTTCCTCCTTTAATTGCTTGCATTCTTGTCTTCTAGATCCTTCTGTTCTAAAGATTTAATGCGGTACCTTTTAATATCTGCAACTTGGGGGGTGCTTAGTAATACCGGTGTCAGATCGTTTAGTTCAATCGAGTGTGTCATTATGTCAGTACACCTGACCTTACTCGTCACTATGTCCGGAAATTCTTCCATTATATTCGCCGATTCCACCTTCTTCAAGTCGCCCACCATACTAACTGCCCTCTCTCCCAAGTCACCTATTATCTCTAATGGTACTACGAATCCTGTCGCAAAGGGGAACTTCACTTCCTCTTCGCAAAAATCTATCTTCATTCCCAAATACCCTCTGAATTTCTTCCTTAAGATGGCGTTCGTGAGTAATGAGGGAGATATCAGAAACCAGACAGCCATGTAAATGGTCCTATCCCCATCAATACTTTGGCCTTTTCTTCGATCTTTAAGGGTTGTCCATTGGCTAATATACATGTTAAGTTACACCTGTCCACTCCTTTTACTAACCCGTTCTCTTGGAGCTTGTGGTAGAATTATCCCGAAAGTACATTATCTGCCGCTCCTGTATCCAATAGGGCGACCGTAGATATTCCTCCCATTCTGACTCTCACGCCACGCAAAGGTTATCCCTCTTCCTTCCCGGCAGGCACTTTGCGCCCTTTGGTTCCCTGAACGCAAACAAGTTTGAGCCATTCGACCCACTCTTGGACTCTCGGCCGCCCTTCCCATAAGAACAATTTCTTATCAGGAGCTCGGTGACCCACACTGGTAGCATTTCCTCGGGTAGCCCCTCGTGGATTCACCACCGGTTCCCTTGCTTGGCTTGTAGTACTTAGAGGTCTCCTCCTACCTTCCGCGTTCACCCCTTCTCGGGTGCTGTTGGCCTGGTGGCATCCATGGCCTAGCCGGCCTAATCATCCCGGGTTCGTTTGGCGGAATGAGTCCGTACATGCATATCTGTTCGGAGTGTCTCGTCCTGTACTGGGAAATCTCTCTCTGCGCGAGTTCGAAACGTTTAGCCACCTTCTGTAGTTCTTTAATAGTGCCGATCCATGACCGTTAGATGTTTATTTTAATATTTGGCCTTAGATTGTTGTAAATTCTGTCTATGCCCCTCGGTAATGAAAACCCTCCGTGGCGTGGTATTAGGCTCTGAATGTCTACTTGATATTCTGCCACACATTCTTGTGGTCCCTGTTGCCGTCCTCTGATACCGTCTTCCAATGTCATTTGGTAATTAGAAGGGAAAAAGTTCAACCTATAACTCTCCGGACCCAGCTCAGCCCTTTCCCTATGAATAGTTCCGGTAATGCTTCCAACCCCTCTTCGTCCGTGAGCTGTTAAATTTCTTTGAGTTTGGTTATCCGTTCAATAAAGTCCACCGGTCGCATCTGCTCCGTAAACTTGACTTTCCAATCACGGACGAGGTTGAGAACAAATACCAGTCGACTTCTTCCCTCAGCGGGCATCCTGTGTGCTAAACTCTCCAACACCAGTTCGTCGAGACGGGATTGGTCAAGTTGTCCGGCTACCAAAAGAGTTGCCCTACGGGACATTCCCTCCATCCGTAAACTAGTTCTTGGCTTGTTGGTTACCGTCTCCCCTTTCCTTGTGGTTTCCGCTTCCGGGCCTACTGTGTATGGTCCCCTCAAACTTTCCTGTTCTTCGAGTTCCCTTAGGTCCGACTCCTTCTCCTCCTCTTTCGGGCTCTTTAGTAAGGACAGGAGACGTGCATGTAATTGAGAACTTTCTTCCAGGAGCTTTGCTCTTTTTTTCTCCAAAGACGGGTCATCCTGTCGGGCATGCTTCGCTCTGTCGAGTATGTGTCTACTCGTTGTTAACCATTCTTTTCCCCTGGGAATAACTAGGCTTCGGATTCCCCCTAGTCTCTTCTTTTAATCTTTCAAGCTTACGTAATAAATGAGGGCCCTCTGTAGTAAACCCAGGCACCAGTTCCATTGTTATTAGTTCTTCCCCTTCGTCCTCTTCTCGGTCTACTAAGTCCGACAATTGACATCTCATCTCCACCACTGAACTGGCTGGGGTCGTGCCCCTTATAGAGATCTTGTAGAACAATTCATCCCCTACTAGCCGAGTCGGATCCATCTCTCCGGGCAACTACACGTCAACCAGGACAACACTGATTCCCACCATGTGTTTAACCAAAACTCTAGTATTATAAACTATGTCACCTAACATCAGAAAATTCTTGTTAATATACAATGATGGCATAACCGTATCAACGTAACATGAAAACATAAAAAACCCAATTCGAATATTCCACTCCAAACCGAAAATATAAGATCCTCGAACAATTATAAAGTCTCCCTTCATACCCCGAGTTCCACCTTGTATCATAAAACTTATTACGCCTAGTTTAGCAAAGTGTCCTGTAAGCTATCAAAGTTCTTTGGGTAGGGTATGAAAATTCACGCGACATACAATGTACACGATTTATAAACCACACATCGCTGACTTAATGTCCTCTTAACATTCTAATACATTATATGTAAAATACCCGCCTCGGTGGCGTAGTTGGCTAACGCGCTTGTCGTGTTGAGTTCGACTGCTGAGGACGGGGAGATCGAGGTTCGAATCCCGGTCGGGTGAACTGGGGGTGGTTTTTCCTAAATGGTTTTCCACTCTCCCTCCACGCAAATGCGGGTTCACTTCCTCTAATTCAACCTTCCCAATTCCTAATTCATTAGAGTAATTAGTACTAAAAACGTATAACCCGAACGGGTAGTAGGACGCGGTGCTAAATATTAATAATATATTATATGTAAAATATCCCAAAGTTCCGAAGTTTATGCATATACATCGCACAATGACGAGATAATATTGACGTAACATAAAGTATCAAAAACAAATTTTGATCTGCTATGCCAATCCGAAATGGCTAATGTCCAAGAAAAGTTATCCATAACAAACAGAGTTCCACCTAAAGCTAATAACCAAATCCCATTATACCCAGTTTGCTAAACAAACTGCTGAATTTTATCAAAGTTCCTTGAATATGTCGAGAGGGTCCATGTAACTCAATGTAAACAATATCCTAACTAGATATTTGTTGGTAAAAGTCAATAGCAAAAAAAAAAAAAGCATGAATAATTGTTTGTGTGTTAAACAAAATACTGTTAGCTGTTATAGCCGGTCACCAGTTCATAGAGGATGGGAGCACACACACTCACACATACACACACATTTAAATAATACGAGAGATGTTTGCTATTCTGTAACGAACTAGTTTAATGACATGGAATATAACATATTATACAATTATTTACAAAAGGTGATAGTTTATACATGGTATCTGTTCTGGGGTAAAATACTCTAGCTCTACAATATTCCTGAACCATGCAGTCATTTTGTGCCAGCATGAACTCCTGGTCATGAACTGGCCGTTCATCTCTAACTGAAATTTACATTTGGAATAAGGTTTAGGAAGGGTGAATAGAAACAAATCTAAAATAATTTTTAAGATTTTCTACACATTAATAACCTGTAAAGCAAACATCTAAAACATATAATTTTGTTCACCAGGATCACAGTGTTTTCAAATATCCATTCATTTTAAAAGAAAGGTAAAAGCTAGCATTGTATTAGTGGCTCTAACCGTTTACATAAAAAAACCACAACAATATAAATATATAAAAATAATAATTAAATTAAATCTAGAAAAGTTTTAGCTCGCAATGACTTCCCATCAATAAAATGATATTTAAGAAAATATTAGTCCCTACATTTTTATATTTTCAAGTAAGAATAAATAGAAAAAACTCGAGCAGTTAAGAACCCACATCTTTTACAATGAAGTCTGATGCAAGAGTCTCGGTGTGTGGAAGCCGTTTATCGCTCGTAAACCAGCAACGGAAAAAGAGCCGAAAATATTTAGCTGCCCATGACAGCACAGAAATTACTCCATATTAAAAATTCGTATAATGGATATGTGGAAACGCACCTTAAACCAATTTCAAATTTTTAATATAATAATAAACCTTACCAAGAAAACAAAAATGCAATATCTAAACCGTCTAAAATAAAAATAAAATGTATAATATAAGTTAACTAATTATAAACATTAACAACAGATAAGTCTTGACGCCAGTTGCTCCCTTTATCGTCGGCAGATACCCCCACCCTTCCGTCCAGTCGTTTAGAGCACACCACCTGAATTATCAAGGTTCATTGAGGTCATGTCAAGATCATACACACTATGGAAATCAGCATAGCAGATAGATTGAGTCCAAGCAACTTAAGAATTATAATTGCACAGTAAATAATCAGATCACACCGATGAAAGAAAACCATGTTGTTTTTAAGATTCAAATTTGGGCGTTCTTGGGTAAGATGGAGATTAATTTTTGATAAAAATAATTAGTTCTTTCGGCTTGTGAAACATTGAAATCAAATATCACTTTATGTTAAATATAATCTTACACCTAGACATTTAAAACTGTTTTTTAAAATATGTATTTGCGATATATTGTTTCACACACATACCCTTGTGTTCTGTTGTCAGTTCCGTCCGCTGGAACAATTGATGGGAGTGTTCCCGGCAGCCAGTAGTTCCCATGTACCATCACCATGGGCTGTTTTAATGAGTGATCCTGTAAGTATATCTTATAGCATACTTGCTTGGCATCCTAGCTCAGCTCTCCTTGGTACTCTACCCTACATCAAGTGTACCTGCATGTGGATTCGAACCACACCCTCTTGGCACTAGCATACCAGACAAGATAAGATAACGCCTTTGTGATTATATGAAAACTATTTAGTTTTAATCACAGAAATATATTTGGAACAGAATTAAATATTTTCTTTTGTTTCAAGAGTTTGGTGTTTATCTTCAATCAAACAGCTGTAGTCTTTATTACTTGTACTGCGAATGGTTTCAGGATTCTCCAATCATTGACTTTTATCCAGAGGATTTCAAAATTGACTTGAATGGTAAGAAATTTGCCTGGCAAGGAGTTGCTCTTCTACCATTTGTGGACGAAAAGCGCCTCTTCAAAGCCCTGGAGCCATATTATGAATCTTTGACAGCGGCTGAAAGTAAGTTTTGATTCATCATTCTCTTATTGATCAAAAGTTGAGACTTAAATAGATTGCTCTAGAAATATATATATAAATAATTTAATGTAACAAATTAGTAAATGAATTAAGTGAAATTACAAGTCGAAAAGTATGATTAGGATTTACTTCTGGTGAAAAATATATTGTCAGATAAGAATATGTAACATCAAATTAATAATGCATCATCAACTGGACAAAACAAAAGTTGATGAAAGTTTAAAATATATGTATTACATGTTAAAAAATGTGTTAAAAAACTTACCGAGATACAAAGAGTAAGAGCAGAACAATATACATACATCCTAAGGGAACAGCCTACTGGTCTATTCTTCACGTAAACATTACAACAGAATTCCAACTGTTCTATATCTACTTTTCCATGAAATGCTGAAACACAAGGTCATACCAAGCTTTTCACAGCGTGAAGTTGCCTTAATCTTAGTTATATCCACCTACAGCGAGTTTAGTACATTAAATATATTACTATCAGAGTGGACCTTCAGTTTGCGAATAACAGAATTACTAAAGGACAAATCAAGAATTGAAGTTGATTAATTTGTTTCGTAATTAACTATACTACAATCAATAACAAGGGTATAAATGTTCACCCGCAAAACACTATCTCATTTGAAACATCCAACCATCATAATTTCTAATAACTCTCTGGTAAACTATCTATAAAACACAGAATAGAAATGGGTTCACGCAAAATATTATTATTGTTATTATTAGCACAGCGACTTACTACCCATTTGGGTTGTACACACGCTAATGTGTAATAATGGTAAAGTGATTATGAGATGAAATGGAGGACCTACAGTTTAACTTGGAATCCGAACCACAACGGTATTCCCCACGTAAAATAAATCAACTGTTCAGTTTGTATATAATCCTCTGAGACCGAGGAGTACAAGATTTTAAAACCAAAATGTGAATTCGCTTAGCTGACTAAAACATCCTCCTTCACTGTAGGCTGCCTTTCGAGAGTCATCACAAGGTGATACGAGGAGTTTTATGGACTAGTAGCTCAGAAGTACCATGACATACCCAATCACTGTTGTGTTCTGTTGTGTCTCCAGAGCGACGCAACGTACGAGGAGATGACAGACTCTATGTGTGTCTGGAGAACTCTGGATATTCATTTGTGAAGGGACTGTACGAGAACAACCTGGAGCTCCATTGTGAGACAGAGATTTGTATAGACGGCATGAGAGGGACGGTGCTAATTGCTGAGGACTGTGTCAGACAAGGAGGGTAAGAAATCTATCTTTATCAGGGGTCTGTGAGGAGCGATCATTTTGATCACTCTGATCCAGAAGAGGGGTTCAAATTTGCCCACTTAATGGAGGTAAAATGGTGTTTCTTCTTTATTTTTGGTAAACATAAAAGTAAGTTCTATTATAGCTTGGTTGATTCAAAAGGCTTTTTCAAAACTTATAACCAAATTTACAATTAATTAATATGTATACGCTCTTCTTTGTTACTGTTACAAAATAGTAAACCAACTTTAAAAAAAATCATATGTACCCATAAAAATTCTTACGTTGACAAATCATACGATGACCCTATCTTATAAGCTCTTCCATAATACGCATATATCAAGGTTGTGAATTTAAAAGCGTCAAAGCTTACACTTTTACAATATATGTAACATCACACTAGTTAAGTAACATACGAAGGCAGAATATTGTTTAAATGGTCTGAACTTTTTCATAACATACTTTTTGTCTAAGTGGTTTCTTAGCTAAATACAATGTTTCATTTAAACATTTGCACCATTTGTCAACACTGTAATTGTTTCTAAAGTTATAATTCCGTTCTACATCATTCCCTTTTTAAATTTTTTAGCATCAAATTATGTTCTAAGATATACCAATTTATCGGCTTTAATCAGAGATGGAACTCTTTAATCCTCGTGTGTGCGCACACACACAAACACACACACACACACACACCCCTTTTCTCTCTTCAAACAAATTTAGTTATAATTATTTATTTCAGAGTCCAATTATTTTTAATAGAAACTAAATCATGATTTTGAAACTAGATAAGAGCTTATTACAGATACAAATCAAATTAAAACAAATGCATGCAATTGTTCTGACTAGTTCCAGATACAGGCACACATACAGATGGAATTGGGGGAAATGTAAAAAACACTTTTCAGGATTTGAAAGTACATAGAAGTCAAGATCCATCATTATTTAGAGCAGGGGCTCTCAAACTTTTGAGGTCCATGCCTCATGTTATACTGTTATATGAGGTTAGGTCTCCACCTTCCCCCCCCCTCCCCATTCTCCTATGCTTTACAATTGATTGTAAACAATATATATATGTATATATAAATAAATAAATATACATACTGTGGTGTTAGGTATGAATTGATTAATTTAAATCAGACTTCAATGTAGTTTTATAATGCATTTACTTTTACAAGCATTTAAAAGAATACGAATTTTTGTTAAGGCACTTTATTGACAGTATGAGAGTTTTAAAACAAAACTCTTTGATTACATTTTTGGTTATTATTGTTTCCATTTTTGTCTTTGACAAGTTTTGTAATGTGTGGTGCACATCTCGGATCACTCTCCACGTCCAGCCATAATCAATATCTTGATCTGATATATAAGTAAGTATATAAAATCCACACTTACCCAGGTACATGGAAGAAAACTGCACCAACAGCCTCAAAACTTGTATAGCAACGCGGGAATACACAGGAAGATAGCGCAACGGTCAAATTTGGAGATTCTGCTCTTGTTTGGGAATCACATTTAGGGTCGATGTTCTGATCTTAGAGTATGTCCACTTTGGTGTTGAATGGATATCTCACCAACTTAAATTGCCAGTTCTCTGGAAAATACTTCCCTAATTTGTCTTTCAGGGATAATGTGCTTCAATTCACTCTCCACATTTAATGGGGGTTTTCTGTATCTTCAAGGAGGTTGTTGAGCCCGTGGAATTACGTTTAGGACTCTGAAGATGGCGGAACATCTTCAAGAAAGCTTTAATTGCATCAGAATATTTTGTTGTCCTTGTAGAGCCAGATTTAGAAAGTTAAGAAATTCAAAGAAGTCTTCCAAGTATGTCAAATAAATAACCCATTTTTCATTTGTGAACTGGTTTCACAGATTGTATTTCCCAGCACTCATCCAAAAGATCTCAATCTCTGACTTCAAACTGAGAAACCTATCAAGCATGTTACCATTGAACAGCCAACGGACTTCTTTGTGGTAAAGAGGAGTTCAATGGTCACTGTTCAACTCCTGACACAACAAATCTAATGTTCACATCACCAGATCTTATATAGTTGATTATTTTGATTGATGAATCAAAAGAGAGTTCAGTGATTCGGGCAAAGTCCTAAAAGCCAAAGCCTGCCTATGAGTGTTGCAATGGGGTTCTTTCCCTTAGTAAGTTGATTAAAACCAGCTCAGCCCGTTCGTTATAGCTTGTGCTCCATCAGTTTATTTGCCAACAATATTTTCCCAATAAGATTATTAGCGGCTAAAAATACATCCAACATCCTTTGTTGTTGTTTTGAGCGTTTAGGAGAGCACTATCTCCTCCATCAATAAATCTAAAATAAAACATCAATTGTTTCATCACACTGCAAGGAAAAGAACGAAGATTTATTTAATTTTTCAAATCTTAAGACACTTTAATATACAGGGAGCGGCAAAAATATCTGACGATTTTAAAGTACAATTAACACAAATGTTAAGAGTGATAAAACATGTTTTATTGGTTATTAAAGAATGGTGTTAATGGAAATTAAAGAAAATAACATTGGAACAACCGATTTCATCAGTTTAAGATTTGAAGATGACGTCCTTCAAATGGTGCCCTTCTGTGATGAAGCACTATTCCAGCCTCGCACCAAAACTGTCGAACACCTTCCTTAACATTGCAGTAGACAGGTTGGCGATTTCTTGAGTTATGGCCACTTTAAGTTCTCCCAATGTGCGGGGCTTGTTTGTGTAGATTATTGAATTCAAGAAACCCCACAGTAAAAAAAATCACAAACGCTTAGATCAGGGGAGCGTGCTGGCCTTACAATATCCTCGAAACGCGAGATTACTCGGCCACGAAACTTACTTTTCACAAAGACCATCACCTCATTGGCTGTATGGACAGTTGACCCATCCTACTGGAACCACATTCTACTGCGGACTAAGCGTTTTCTCTCGAAGTTCAGGGATCAGGAAGTTTTGTAACATCAACAGATAACGTTGTGAATTGACCGTAACAGTTTGACCACCTTCTTCAAAGAAATATGGCCCAATGACAAGTTTTTGTTGTACCACACCACACAGTGACCTTAGGACTATGCAAAGGACGTTCATGCAGTTCTTCAGGATTTGTAGCTGACCAATAACGAAAGTTCTGTTTGTTTACATAACCGTCCTGATGAAAATGCGCCTCGTCGCTCATCATGAAATTTTTTTCATCTGTCATCAAATCAATCATTTGCTCTGAAAATGCTTTTCGCTTTGCATATTCATTGGGCTTTAACTGCTGAACAATAGTCATTTTGTATGGATGGAAATGCAGATCCAACCGCAAAATTCGTCTTACCGAGTGATCAGACATATGCAAAGCAGCAGCTTGTTTACGGGTCGGCCGCCGAGGACTGGCTTCCACAGCTTCTCTTACTCTATCGATATTCTCTGGCGTCCGGGCTGACCTTGGACGGACTGTCGACTTCCATTTCAACGCTGAACTGGTAGCTCTGAAGTTACTCACCCACAGCATAATTGTGTTACGTGTCGGAACTTTTCCTTGTGGACCTAAATCAAAACGCCTACGGAACTGCCGTTGCACAGCAACAAAGGAATCGCCACTTTTAAAAAACGCCTCGATAACAAACGCTTGATGCTCAACCGACCACTGCTCCATGGCTACTAAAAATGTCCACGTGTAGGCTCTGAAACGCGCCTATCCCCACCACCCCCCACCACCTACTCCCTCAACCGCGCGGCGGCAAAAACCATCAAATCATTTTGCCGCTCCCTGTATCATTTGACAGTGATATTTTTGCAACACCACACTGCCGCTCACAATATTATTAATAAAATTATGAACTGAGCACTGAGTGAACAAACAGCAATCTATGAAAAACTCAACACAGTGGCAGACACAAGCGTAACTGATACAAGAGCAATGTGGCCCTAGAACTCCCGCCCAAACAATCAACCAATAGGAATTGGTGTATCTGAATGAGAATGAGTGCATGGCAATGACACTGAATAATTGCTTGCACTGTGGATTGAAGGTCTAGCATTCACCCCAATTAATTTGGGATAATTTGTCTGTCTTGTTTTCTCCCCACAGTTTAACACGCCTCCCCAGGTTGATAATCCCCTGATCTAGAGGTTAACTATCATATCTATATGACGAATTAAAGATGTAAGATTGTGTAAAGATAACCTTTTCATGTGTAAAATAAAGTTAGAGCAAAACTTTAATAATATGATGAGAATATTAGATGTAAAAATTTAATTTTAGGAGTAAAAACTTTTAACTTTCTTAAATATAAAATCCATCCAAATAAGGAAAGGGTGATCAGATATTAAAATTAAAAATAAGTGGAATCATAAATTTCTCAAAATTGAATCTTGCATTCAAATCTTAGATTTCCTTTCAAATCTCGAACCCATATTCAAATCCTTGATCTTTAAAAAGGTTTAATTTAAATTAAAGTTAAAATATTCAAATTAAAACCTTAAAAAAACTATTGTAGGTGTAGATGCCACTGACAAATTATATTTTTATATTCTTTATGTGGTATAGAGCACTAGGCTAAATCATGGTTTAAATTAGGAGGGATAGCCAGCACATTTACCAAGGTGATACTGGAGTAGAAATTGTTTAGATATAACACTAAAAAACACATAAACACATTTTCAAGGACAAGCTTTCACTGTCACAGACAGCTTCATCAGGTCAGGAGAGTTCAACCAAAAGCATCAGTCTACTCTCCTGACCTGATGAAGCTGTCTGTGACAGTGAAAGCTTGTCCTTAACAATGTGTTTATTTGTTTTTTAGTGTTGTATCACCTAGGTAAGTGTGCTGGCTATCCCTCCTAATTTAAATTATATTTTTTGTTTTTATGCCTATTGCATCATAAACAAAAAAGAAATACTTTCCTCCTGACAAATTAATCATATTAATACAATTTTGTCATTTTTTATTTTGTTATCTTATTAGTTTTTCAACTACACAAGTATTTATAATTCCTTTTACAAATTTGGTGGATATGTTGAGAGGATGAGTGTGGATCGAGAGACAAGGCAATTATATGAAGGTAGAGTGTGTAGGTCAAAAGGAAGGTGTGGACCATGAAAGATGGGGTTAAATATTGTGGATGAATGTGTGAAAAAGAGAAACATTAAGAGTTTTAAGAATAGAAGAGCACGTATGACTTGGAAGAGAGACGGATGTTGTTGAAGTGAAGAAATTTGCAAACATAGGGACATGTGGAGAAAGTTATTGATGCTGGATTAAGTACAGAGTTGTTTTTATCTATATGCACAATTTCTTGCGTACCCAGTAAGGGAACGGTGGGCTTAGGTGTATGTGAGTGTGTGGATGCATGTTTTTTTAAGTAATGTAAGGTACAAAAAAAGGACCTGGCCGATCAGCTATTTTGCCTATCCTGCCACTGCCAATTATTTGTGGCTGATTAGGCTGATCACTTGATTTATATTATTTTAAGGATCTCAAAGATAATATATAGTAAAATGAATTAGTGGCCTAATGGCTTGGAAATGTATAATAAGAGAGTGTAGAAACACTGTACAGTGATGTATAGTAAGTGATAGTGAAGGAAGCCAACCTGAATGGATAGTAAGGTTAGTCCTAGATAGGAACAAACACACTTCTGTCTTCATTTCTTCTCTCCTTAAACTATTTCACTAAATTACACTTCACACTTTGTTTTGAATGTTCAGGGATGTTCCTTTAACCTTAAAAGAGACACATTCTTAGAACACACTGTCCAGATATACACAATCATTCATTTGTTCTAACAGTTTTCCATTTATACAAAGCTGACAATTATTTCCTGATCCATCCTTATAAAAAAAATTGTCACCTTAGTTTTGGAAACATTTATACGAAGATCCATTCTGCCTATCAACAAATTCAAACAATTTAATGCATTCTACAAGTCACTTTCATTCTCGGCCGTTAATATGGTACCATGTGCATATAGCAGCTCTCTCACACTCACATTGTCTATTTATACACCTACAGTGTCTTCTCATACACTTATCCATGAATACATTAAACACCCATGGAGACNATGGTACCATGTGCATATAGCAGCTCTCTCACACTCACATTGTCTATTTATACACCTACAGTGTCTTCTCATACACTTATCCATGAATACATTAAACACCCATGGAGACGTAACATCATCTTCATATAGCAGCTCTCTCACATTCACATTGTCTATTTATACACCTACAGTGTCTTCACAAACACTTATCCATGAGTACATTAAACACCCATGGAGACGTAACATCATCTTCATATAGCAGCTCTTCTCACACTCACATTGTCTATTTATACACCTACAGTGTCTCCACAAACATCCCTCATACACTTATCCATGAATACATTAAACACCCAGGGGGACAACCTTGTATAACACCTTGTTTTATGTTAAACCATCCACTCAAAGCCCCATCCACCCTAACACACTTTACTTCCATCATACACTGCCATAATTGGGTTTATTACCAGGTAGCCACGCCATACTCTCTAAGAACTTTCCATAACCAATTCCTATCGACCCGATCGTACACTTTCTCCAGATCAACGAATGCACAACAAACTTTCTTCCATGCTGTCAATCTTGTGTTGCAATGTAAATATCTGGTCCATGAAACCACATGGCACACCCCATATCCTGTTTGCAGTGTTTTAACTCAACCTCTCAGTTAAACTGTGCCTGGAATACTCATTGAACTATTTGCCCTGTAATTGTTACATTCTCTGTTACTGCTGTTACCTTTGTACAAAGGAGGAACAATGACAGAACATTCGATATCCCAGCACACACAATGAACGTCTCACACAATTTGGCAAGTAATACCATTTCCTCTATTTTCTGCTACTCTCTCTACATTTTCGCCATACAATTGCCCAAAATACTCCTTCCATCATTCCCTCATACTATTTTCACCCCAGATCATCTAATCATGTTCATTATAAAACATATATGTTATTTCCTTGCATTCCTTGTTTTGTTCTCTTTACCCACTCCCAGAAGTAATGGTTAACTTTCCGCCCAGCAATATTTCATATTGCAGTCTCCCACTTTTATCCTGCAACTTTCCCACTTTCACTCCTACTAGCTTATTACTCTTGCGCTGCTTCCTCACAACATTCCTACCTAATTCAACTATTAAAATCACTATAAAATGATCCGTTCCACATTCATCTCCATGCACACACCTAGTATTCTTTAACAAACTTCTAAGTCTCTCATTAGATACCACAAAATCAATCATCGTTCTTGAATCTCTCCTGGCATGTATACATACGAATATATTGGGCACAAGAGTGTCATATGTCAGTTTACAAGCATTGATAAAATATCCCAAAACATTTCATATTACAGATTCTTAATCTCAAACTCAGAAAATAATTATTAGTTCTGACTTTAAGACCAATCCAGTGAATACAACATGTATGAAATAGCTACACAAAACAAATCATCTGACATATTTTATTGAACTTTATTGTTTTACTCAAATGAATTATAATAAACATAGCCCCAAGGAGTATCTTATCAACAAACTTAACCGTCTAATCATACCGGAGTAATGCAGTTGCTGTCAAAATGGCTACCCTTGGGTTTCTCTGGAGGCAAGAAGCAACCCTTTGCCGCTAGCTCTGACCTTAAACGAGCAACTTCTTCAACTTTCTCAACTGTCTCCTTTGAGGCTCGAAATCGACGGGATCTTTGCTGGTTCATTTTGGCTCGAGGAGCCTATTGTAGAAAGAGAAAGAAATACTTTGTTCACATATTACAAGTAATATTATTCCATGATTTGTACACTAAAACCCAACTTGTCTATTTCTACTTGAGAAAAGAAATGGCAAAAAACAGTCAAATATGATCATAAACCAGAAACATTTTACATGACTCACCTATTATAATAGTAAAATGTCAATGTGTAGCTCTTAGTGACAATCTATTTGATCTAAGTATTGCTAGTATTTTTATTTAAAGAATATTTAAAAGATAAGATGAAAAAATCAATTCTGCCTTGAAAGTCCGTGTAAGAGAGTCAAATCCACTAGCATGCAAGAGGACACATAACGTTCTGGGCATTCAACAACTTCAAACGGAGTTTTCTTTCCAATGAGTGTGGCCTGAAACTTATTAATTTACAATGTTAAGCAAATTGTGTGAATTTCAGGTACATATGGTGTGAAATTTCTGGCCGTCAGTTAACCATTGGCGGTCACATTTGAGTCTGTTGAGTAATTTTTTTTTAATGTGTTTGAAACACGCCCAAACCATATAGGCTCAGAGTCTCGAGTCTCAAACCAGCGTGTGTAAGTGCCTTGGAAAGCATAAGCTTTCAAACCTTCATTTTGTCTCCATTAGAAGAACTGCTGAGTTACGCTCTCCTACCTTCACACCTCAAGAGACAAGCACATTTTGTGTCCATTAGAAGTAAGAACTGCTGAGTTACGCTTTCCTACCCCCTTCACAGAGATCTCCCACTGTAATCTCTCTCTCTTTGCATTCGAGTACAAGAAGTTGAAGAACCGAGGTTTTACATTACATCCACAGAGTTTTCATTTCTTCTCTTTCTACATTCCTTGAGGATACTACGTCAAATTATACTCGGGAGTTGTCAGTAGAATTCTGAATTCTCGACGAGACTCTGATAGGCTTTAGCCCGGTCCAGTGTGGTATTTGTTGTTGTACTATGCGTGCAGTCGAGCAGGGTTTTTTTATTCTGCCTGTGATTAAAGTGGTTATAGTGATTTAGTTTGATTTAGTTTAATTATAATTGCTATGGAGAAAAGGCAAACTAATAGGGTTAAAGGTTGGGATAAATAGGCCTGCGGAAATGGTAATATTCCCCACATGCGTCCGCTAGTGAAACAAAGCAAGGCTAGTGAAATGAATAAGCTAGTAGCAAACTTAAGCTTACCTCATCTTCCAGCTACAGTAAATGTGGTAGAAGAAAATATGATAATGATTCAATGTCATTTTCAGTTAAAAAGAGATTTAATAAAGATTGGCTAGACCATTTTGAGTGATTGTTGTGTACCTTTAAAAAAAAAATCCTTTGTTTTTCATATTCAGAGTAAAGTCCATTGTGAAAATGTTGCCGGCGCAAAGTCAAAAGAAAGCCTGACAGAAACACTGATGGCAAAATGTATTTTAAAAATGGACCACCAGATATTTTCTCATCTCACAAATTTATTTAATGAAGCATACTATGTAGCTAAGCATGAGAAGCCATTTAAAGAATTTGTATATCTACTGTGGTTGGTTGGAAAATTAAATGTGATTGTTTTAACAAAGTATGGCAATGAAAAGCAGTGTAGATATTTTATTAATTTCATCACTGAAACTTTGAAGATGGATAATGTATACAAATTAAACAAAAGTACATACATCATCCCTCTGAGTGATGGTTCCACAGATAGATCAGCAGTAGAGCATGCAAATGTACAAGATCAATACAAGTACGCAAATTGAAATCATATAAAAAAAGGACCCATTAAGAGTAATAGAGCTATCAATTCTACTTCCGCCGATTATTTCACAGCCATAAATGATTATTTAGATAGAAATATAGGCCCAAATGAATAAGAAATAAATGTTACATTATAGGCTTGGGTATCGATGGTGCTGCAAATATGGCTGGGCACAAATCAGGATTGGTTGTGCAAATGAAAACTATTTGTCATCAACATTCACCGTCTTCTCCACCACTTGCAGTTAGCTGTGTTGGCTGCATGTGGTGAAGTTGAATACATTATAACATTCGATTCAATAGCTAAGAATATGCTTAAGTTCTATCGTGGCTCTACTAAAAGACCTCCTGAATGATATCCACACTATTAGGTGGTTAGCCGGCAAGGAGAGTGCCGTGAGAGATCTCCTGCTATCGTGGAGAGATGGAAAACACAATGATGGGGATGGTGATGCTAAAGCTAAGGGTTTCTGAAAACTCTGAAGCAATTTAAACTTGTTAAACTTCTCTACTTGCTTTTGGATTTCTACATGGAATTGAACCCTATGAAGTGGCATTGCAAAATAAGGAACTTCTGATTCCATCTCTGAAAATAACAATTTAACAATGCACATCTGTTTTGGCATACTTGGGATCTAGTGTTGCACCAAGTGAACAAAGTTCTTGGACCAGGGGAAATCAGGAATGTGCAGCTGACTAACATTCAGAATGGGGAGCTAGAGTTTCACACTGTAAAAGGAGAATCATTAACTATGCAAAAGAATATATGACAGAAAGATAGCAATCTCTATCAACAGATGTATTTACATCTATGCATGTTTTAAACACCTTGGGTTGGAAGAAATAAAGAAGCTCTTCATGTATTGAATGCAGGACTGAGTGAGATGGCGGATCTTCTGTTACCAGAGAGGCTACAATATTAACTTTTGTTTCCTTCAATTACTATGAAACACTCTCAGAAGATTAAAAGTGTCCAGGAAAATTCCCCAAGATGCTCAAGATTCTCATATTTTGTGCTGTTCTACCAGTTAGCACAGCTTCATGTGAGAGGTCTCAATCTTGCTCCAGATTCTCACATTTTGTGCTGTTCTACC
>CABEEJ010006584.1:6581-35988 GCA_901482245.1 Timema douglasi | reverse complement strand
CCCCCCCCCACTTTACATATCTGTGTATAGTATATGACGCTAACTCTACACACGAGCTACGGGACCATAATGCAACGTTGGATCCTTTGTAAGTTCGTTTCAAAGCTCACTTGTCCAGAGAAATGGTAAACCAAGCGATAATACTGATAGGTCCACATTATCTTGAGTCATTCTTGCGGATATGATAGCAAATGCTAATGTGTGCGTTCAATTAAGCTTCGGTCTGCTGTTTTAGTCTAATAAAAAAAGAGGTTGGTATTCTTGATAAAAGTTAAATCTTTATATATATGGTGTGTGTTCTAAAACCAAGATAAAGTTTTAATTCAAGACATGAGTCGTATTATCTATAAATGATGATTTTTAGCGTAATTTAAGGCAAATAATACTATAATTTGTATACTCAATTTATTGACTAAGAGTAGCAAGGTCCTCTTAATTTTCCTATTTGAAATTTCATCTGTCTATCTGTGTGGATGTTTGCTCCTTTTTAGATTATTATAATAATTAGTATTCATTTTACTTAGTGTACATTTTGAAATGTTGGTATATATCTCCTTCTACCTTAATCGAGATAAAAATCTTCTCTACAAAAACGCTAATCTAAACATTATATCCTATCAATGTATTTAAATAATAAAACAATACATATTTGGTTGTAATGTATAAATTTTATTATTGTTTGGTTAAAAAAAATGTGTACTAAAAATTAAGTAATATTGATGTATTTAGTATACATTTATTATTTTTCTTCGTTATATTTACATCAAGTCGCGAGTGATTAAAAAAATCTATAAATGAGAAATATTTTTATATTTATATAAATATATACATATACATAGAAATATATATATAAAAATATATACATATACATAGAAATATATATATAAAAATATATACATATACATAGAAATATATATAAATATATACATATACATAGAAATATATATAAATATATACATATACATAGAAATATATATAAATATATACATATACATAGAAATATATATATATAAATATATACATATACATAGAAATATATATATATATAAATATATACATATACATAGAAATATATATAAATATATACATATACATAGTTTAACTTTTATCAAGAATACCAATACATACACATATATATGAAAGAGAGAGACCAATATATGTGTGTATACATGCAAACCACCAAATATTTCTTATGGCTTGTAAGGTCTCATCCTTACAATATGCTACAAGTTCAATAAACTACATCCCTGACATTACAACCTATATCTCCAATAGCCTTGTTTATTCTGGGATATTCCATTTCTAAACACTTTATATTTCAATAAAATTGTCCAAATAATCATAATATTTTTATTTTACTTCCTCCCACCACGAATCTTGACCTGTGGTGGAGAAGACCACGGCCGTAGTCCAGGCATGTCGGTCAGCACCATTACCATGGAAACATGAAAAGCGCAATGGCAGAGAAGCGCCCTGGCGCATGACGCGGACGCCCAAGCGGAAGACAGGCTCGTAATGCGTCTGCGCGTGACTTGATATGTCCACGTTATAATAATCACGATACCTATTTTCTGCCCATGCATAGAAACTTTCAGCGGTCGCTGTTGCAGAGATGAACCTGACCCGTTATACTAGCTGCGAACTCTCATTGGCCCTTGACTACGTCATTGTACTAAGTTTTCCCGTTCACCCCTATTTACTCCCCTGACACACACGTGAATATAATCGAGAGCTGACCCCGAGAAAAAGGCTCCCTACTACACTTTACTGAACGACTAACCAAGGTGAGGAAAAGACTGGGGTGTCTGGCCTAGGCCCATTGCTGAACATGCACCCTGTCTCCACGGAACGGAATGATACTGTACAAACAGTTGCTCAGGAATATTCTCGATTATACGTGTCCCTCTTGGGGCCAACTGGTGGGACACGTATATGAGGATGATGAAGGCATTACATAGCTCATGTCTGAGGATCATTGTGGACGCACCCCTGGTACGTTCTTAACGTGAATCTGCACCGGTACTTGGAGATGCCCACCGTCAAAGACCGTTTCCGGAATTTTGCGCAGGCCTTCTAATACAGGATTCCCGATTACACCAACCCACTTATTCAGAGGATTTGGTATTACGTCATCGACCCTGGTGAGGAGCCCCCTGCGCGGCATCCCATAGCCCTGCTCGGATAAGTGAGAAGCTCCCACCCACCCCGCTCAAAGAGTAGTGTCTCCACGCGAAACTCTAAAGACCCATAACTGGTTTGCAAATTCAATTCCCCATAATAATTAAAATATGTTTTGTTCCCATGTTTCAGTACCTTCGTGAAATGCGACAACCCGCCTCTACAGTTCAGTCCAAATCTGCTATAGTGCTCCCCTTCAGAGAGAATTAGAGCATGCCATATGCATCTTGCATCTCTGAGTGAGCAAAAGGTTCTTACAACATACACCGTCGACATGAGATGACGTCCCGAACGTCAAGAGGGAAAGAAGAGGACATCTTCGGAAGGGTCATGATGATCTTTGGGATATTAAGAATTGCTTGGAAACATAGTATATTGGTATGGTCGTTTTAAGGGTATTATTAACACTAATTTAGGGCAAATTTTGTTAGGAAAATTATTTTATAGGATTAATATGATTTTAATTATTGGTTGTTTAATGTATTAAGAGTATAAATTCGATAATTTATTAAGGGTTAATATTCAGGGAAATGTTGTTAATTTAGATTGGTTATAGTCGATTGAATAAGTGGGTGTGTAGTTTAATTTATTATGTATATTGATTTTTTGTCTTGTGTGTGCACACAATAATTTGGATTCCAATTTGTTTATTTAATGTTTTCAGTACGTATACAAGGTTAGTAAGCTTTATGCGATTCTTTTTTTAAATATAGAATTCAGGCCTTTTATTTAAAAATATCTTTTGTTCTATTAAATTATGCGGGTTTGGGTTAGCTAAATGAGCTAGTAATGAACAACGCTGTAATTTTTGCTAGGTATACAGAGTGTGGTGGCATTATGTTTGTTGGGCTTCTAAAGCGGTATTTGATACCTATATTTTTTTTGAAACGACCACTTTGAATGTCAGACTCATAAGGCCTAACTTATTATTTGATTATAATTTATTTACTGTGCCCATAATATTCCTTTTTTTATTTTGATTTAAATAAATAAACGTGGAGGTACTCATGTCATTGTGACAGTAGGCAACTGTCCAAGTTGTCGTGTATGATGGAGTATAAAGATAATTATTTTTGAACCAGTGAGGGTGCCACCAGGGTTCTATTTGTACGAGAACTGAAAGAGAAATTGGAAAATAATTTTGGAAAAAATCACCCTCGTTACACCCGACCGGGATTTGAACCTCCATCTCCACGTCATCGGCAGTCTAGTCTACTGCGAGAAAAGCGCGTTAGACCATGCGGCCACCAAGGAGGGTAAATGAGTTATTTATTATTTTATGTCGGTTTTACTTGAATTGAGTTGAGGATTTGTTTCTGTTGTATACCTACCCCTGTCCCTTACCTTAGGCCTAGTGGTAGTGATAGGTTACAGTCATATTATTATTATTATTATTATTATTAGCACCACGTCTTACTACCCGTTCGGGTTACACGCACTTACGCTAATGTGTAATGGTAGGGTGATTGTGAGATGAAATGGAGGACCTACAGTTTAACGTGGAAGCCGAACCATGGTGGAGGCCTGGCATTCCCCACATTCACAAGATGTCTTGTCAGAGGTGAAGGAAGGGTTTGGTAATCAGATAAATCTGTGCCCGGACCGAGGATTGAACCCCGGCCGCCAGCACAGAAGTCTGCCACCTTACCCCTAGACCGCCAGCTCACCCAGTTACAGTCTTAATGTAGAGCTTTGAAAATCTTTACACGGTTTTATAATCAAAATATAATTAGTAATAATAATAATATTTAGCACCGCGTCTTACTTCCCGTTCGGGTTATACGCTTTAAGTACTAATTACGCTAATGGAATAGGAATTGGGTAGGGTGAACTAGAGGAAGTTAACCCGCATTTGAGTGGAGGGGGAGTGGAAAACCATTTAGGAAAAACCACCCCAAGTTCACCCAACCGAGATTCGAACCTCGATCTCCCCGTCCTCAGCAGTCTAACTCAACACGACAAGCGCGTCAAAATATAATTCTTTTCAAATGTAATTTAATTTAATTTTAAGATTTTTTATTTTAATGAATTTTTATCAATACATATAGAAAATGAATAAACATACATTTAATTTATTATAGTTATTTAAATACAAATTTCTCTGCAAACGAATAGATTGGAGATGACGTTCATTTTCTTGAAAAAAAAATGTTGTGGTTAAAACTCATCATAACCATCAAACGCAGAACAAGCAGAGCGAGAAAATTACACACAGTGAAATAAAAAAAATGACAGAAGAGAAAATGATGAGGAAAGACATAAAACTGAAAATAAGGAGATACAAAGCACAAAAGGAATGAACAAAAGATGTTTGGGAGTCTTTTCATTATCTTTTGGTGCTGATGAGATTTTGCTAAGATGAAGTTTCACTAAGCTTGCCTCAAGAAACGTAGTAAGTCCTCTATCTTTTATGAAATATTGTCTATATTGGTTGTGCTGGAAAGAAAATGTTAGTTTAATTTAATTACATATTAATTGGAAATAGGCTAGAAAGGACATCTCGATAGCTACAAAAAAAATTGTTCCAATATTGATGTTTATGAAGCCTAAATCTTATGTTTGTAAAGGTGTACAATGATTTGTAATTACTATATCAGGGATGTGTCAGATACATTATTTTCGGCACAAAGCAAAGTAGTCGATTTTAATTTGACCACGGTGATTTTATTAGTTTATAAATACACAATTTTTATTTCAGTTATTTTATAAACTTATAAAAATACCACTCCCTTTTCTACCTCCGCGAGTTTTATCCCCTTATAATGCTACTACTTCATTATTTACTTTAGCGATTGTATAACTTTATAAGAGTGCAGTTTTTATTTTATTTTTATTTTACTACTTTATAAACATACCACTTTCTTATTTACTTCAATGATTTTAAAACATTATAAATACCTCTCCCTCTTTTGAATTAATGATTTTATTGGTTTTTAACAGATACCCCTTCCTTTTAATTCACTAATTTTATATAATATTAATATACCACTCCCTTATTTTCCTGATTTTATAGTAAAGCTATTTTATATCTTGAAAAAAATACCGATACCTCTTCTATTTGACGTTACGAACAGCTCAACTACACTCCACGCATCTGTTAACTTTGACATTATTTGTTTGGATTCTCTCTCATTTGACAGGTTCAAAGAACGCCCCCCTACCCCCATAAATAAAGGTGTTTACGGATTTTTCTGTTTCACTTGGTGAAAGAGAGAGCCTGACGGCAGTATCTTGTGTCATTTAAGAAAGAAATGCAGTCGGTTTTAAGGGTAATAATTCTTATTTATTTGAGGTAGTTACCGCACACTTTCTGCACTTTAATATATCAGCACAGGAGAATTTCTATGAGCGAGATCAAAAGAGTTTATCAATGTTGCCGGGAAAGGTATTTCCACATACCTTCCAGGAGTCTTTTATATACCATAATCGACATGGGACAGACGGCTTTACTTCCCCTCCGAAGGAAGTTGTGCGACGGATTTTTATCGCTAAAAGAAAAGTCTATCAACCCCGGCTGGGTTTGAACCCATAAAATTGGCTCATGAGGCGAGCACTTTACCCCAAGACCGCTAAGATATACAATAGTTTATAAAAAATAACTCACGCTTACACAAACAGAGTTAGCCATGTTGGTTGTTTTTGTTCTTGAATCTAGGGATCAGAGATCTATTCCCAACAAGGTGTACTGCCATTGATTTTTTTTTACATTTCTCACACTGTTTTATTAGGAAAAAAAGTAGCTTACGTCATTGATAATACTTTTAGTAAAAAAAAGATTGTTTTTTTTTAATGTATGCCCAAAGAAGTGCACAATAACAAAGGTATCTGGAGTTTAGACCAATAAATGACAGTGGGGGTGCCCCACTCCCCCCCCTTGAAATTCCAAACTCCTCTTTACTCATACCAAGTTCGTTAAACATTTCGCGAGTAAAAGATCAGTCATCCACGTCCAAACTCAAACATGCGGGAATCGATGTGGTGGAAACAGTTTTAGGGTCTAGCAGAAGACGCGTTCAAACCTTCTGGTAGGTTGCCAAGCCAAATTTAGCCCGGAAAAAAGAGAACATTTCTAACGTAGTTTATGGTAGCATCCTCAAATTATCTGCTCGAGATGACTTCCAAACAAGAGAAAATATTGTCGTTTATAAACTTAGGTGGAGTAAACTTTTCTTTTCGTCTGCTTTTTGTTACTGGCAGAGATCAAAGTAGAGTTTGAAATTAAATAAAAACAAACAATATAAAAAAAATCTATGTGTTGTTTTTTATAATAGTTTTTCTTAAACTTTTTTACCAGTTATTTGTTTCACACATTATAACGTCCGCCTCGGTCAGTGAATACGTTTCAATCATAGTCAGGTCAAATGTATTAAAATACATAATAATATAATAATATTTAGCACCGCGTCTTACATTTCATTCGGGTTATACGCTTTAAGTACTAATTAATCTAATGGGTTAGGAATTGGGAAAGTTGAAATAGAGGAAGTGAACCCGCATTTGCGTGGAGGAAGAATGTAAAACCATTTAGCAAAAGCCAGCCCCAGTTCACCCGACCGAGATTCGAACCTCTATCTCCCCGTCCTCAGCAGTCGAGCAGCTCAACACGACAAGCGCTTTAGCCAACTACGCCAACGAGGCGGGTCTTAAAATATAATGGTCTGTGTCATTTTATGGAACTACTTATCTATTTTATCGAAGTTTATACTCCCGTTTGCTCGTTACCTACAACTACCCTTTGTTAAGTTAAGAAGAAAGGAGGGGAAGAAAAACTATTGAACAAGGTGAAGAAGGAAGCTAGCTACTAGTTCTCAGATATCTTTAAAAAAAACTGTTATGAACCTTTAAAAGAAACTACTGTATTTTTTGAAAGAAGGATCTATCTAGAGTCCTTTTTCATCAAACCTAATCTCATAGATAAAAAAAAATGCTTGGAAAGTCGTTTAAAATGAGCTAACCTACCATTTTCAAACAGTTTGTTTCTAAAAATAAAACACTATCGATTCTTTTGGAATCTTTGGACATTATTTTGGCGTGAACTATGTTTTGATCTCATCGTGGAACTAAATATTGCGTTATATTTGAACGTCCGCTCGTCAATTTTCTCGCTTACCAAGGCGGCCCCCTTTACTTAATACCAGGTAGGTGACAACATAATCGCTAAGGGTTCATCTATAAGTCACGTAACTCTGTTTTAAAGGGGAAGGGACGGCATGAGCTCTAATATCTACATAGTGTTACATGGAGAGAGAGAAAGAGAGTGATTACTTCATAACGTTACGTAGCTGACACCTAAATACTAACGTTGATAAAATAATACAATATTTCATAGTAAAAACAATAAATTATTGCTATTCATTTCTTCGAAATCATTTAAATTCAGGATTTAAAATTAATTCTGATTTTTTTTATCACTGCATCTTACTACCTGTTTGGGATGTACGCTAAATGTTTTTAAAGATTAGGAGGGTTATATTTATATTATTATTATTATTATTATTATCACCGCGTCTTACTACCCGTTCGGGTTATACGCACTTACGCTAATGTGTAATGGTAGGGTGATTGTGAGATGAAATGAAGGACCTACAGTTTAACGTGGAATCCGAACCACGGCGGAGGCCTGGCATTCCTCACATTCACAAGATGTCTTGTCAGAGGTGAAGGAAGGGTTTGGTAATCAGATAAATCTTTGCCGGGACCGAGGATCGAACCCCGGCCGCCAGCATAGAATTCTGACACCTTACCCCTAGACCACAAGGTCACCCAATATTTATATTAAGTGTAGCCACATTTTTGTGAAGGAAGAGTGGGAAGCCATTAAAAAAAAACCTCAGTGCACCCTACCAAGATTCGAACCTTGATGTCCCTGTCATCGGCAATCTAGTATGACAAGAAATTAGTGCGTTAGACACTGCGGCAACTGAAGCGGGTAATTTTAAGTTTTATTAAATATCCGAGTCTCTCTATCAGTGTTACAAAAACTTCCCTATGAAACAATTTACACTCACTCTTGATGAGAAATATTACGTAACACAAGCTGGAGGAGGGGGAGGGGTAAGGCTAAATGTATATTTGGTATCACTTGGAAAGGGGTAGGGCATATGAGGGCAATAAAATAGTAAGAAAAAAGCGTTACGGGGTTTATGATGATTATAATAATAATATTACTAAGCACCACGTATTGCTAACCGTTCAGGCTATACGATTAAGTACTAATTAAGTTAGTGGGTTAGGAATTAGGAGTCTTGGATATAGAGGAAGCGAACCCGCATTTCCGTGGAGGAGGAGTGGAGAACAATTTAGGAAAAACCTCTCCCAGTTCGCTCGAGCGAGATTCAATCCTCGGTCTCCTTGTCCTCGGCAGTATAGCTCAACACGAAACCAGAGCGTCAGCTAGCTACGCCATCGAGGCAGCTTACGTGGTTTATGAATGTTAAGTTGTTCTAATAGAAAACACATTCATATTCTTCAAGAATGGAAAAAAACAACTGCATCCGTAGACTCTTTGGGCTAGACGTCACCCTCACCTAATCTGATTTTACAGTGACGGAAAAATTTGGGGGGTCGAATCCCTTATAGAAGTACTTATTATTATTATTATTATTATTAGCACCGCGTCTTACTACCCGTTCGGGTTATACGCACTTACGCTAATGTTTAATGGTAGGGTGATTGTGAGATGAAATGGAGGACTTACAGTTTAACGTGGGATCCGAACCACGGTGGAGGCCTGGTATTCCCCACATTCACAAAATGTCTTGTCAGAGGTGAAGAAAGGGTTTGGTAATCAGATAAATCTGTGCCAAGACCGAGGATTGAACCCCGGCCACCAGCACAGAAGTCTGACACCTTACCCCTAGACCGCCAGGTCACCTATAGAAGTACTGATTGTAGTATTTTCTAAATGGTTTTTAGCTCTCTATCCCCTAGAGGCGGGTATGTTTCCTCCTACCACACGTCCAGGTGAGAAAGACAGACTTAAAAAATGTAGCACGCATTTTCGTGAAGGAAAGAGGGAAACGATTCAGGGGAATCCACACTCGGTGCATCCAACTGGTATTCAAACCCTGACCACAAACGTCACCGGTAAGTCTGTTAAAAAAAATGATTGAAGTTTTTAGCTTACGTGACTACCTATGTGGATATTATCTTAGTTAAAAGAGGATAGTCCGGATGGATAGTAAGTCACGTTATTTAAGAAAATTGAACAAATCAACAACAGAACCAATCAAGAAGAGATTAAAATAAGATTTAAATGTGCCGACTGGTAGTACAATTTTAATTCTATGAATTTCATACCTTTAGCGAGTATCCATATTTACAACGGAAACAAAAAGTATGTGCATAGTCCAATTTTCAAAAGGAAAACCTTTTAGAAAAAACAGATATATTTTTCAGAATAAAATTGATAGCGCTCCAATATTTTGTTTGCGATGTTTTATTGGCATTGAAAACATATATCAAAAGAGATAGTTGAATATCAACTGACCTGACGTATGATTTTTATGAAAAGAAATATATTTTATAATCATGGGAATTGATAAAAAATGGAAAAATAAACTAATAAGTGTAAATTTAATGTAGAAAGTCAAATTAGGGAAAAAGAAAAATGTGGGAAGAATCCATTGCACAAAGGTAACATATTTCTTTATTCAAAGTATCTTCTATAGTAGAAATAGTTAAACACATATTTAAACACAAATATTAACACAAATAAGATGTCAGCTTTGTGCATTGGATTCTTCCCCCATTCTTCCTCTTTCCCTAGGTAGGCTTTACTAATTAAATTTTCGCCTATCAGTTTAATTTTCCTTTTGATTTTTTTAAAATAAATTTACCATTATTATAAACAAAAGTAGCCATTGCGCCACCTCATTGCTAAACACTGAAAATATATCTAATATTTTGCCATGTAAGATTAATTTCTTATTACGTAAATTGAACTATATTTTTACACATTTTTGAAACAAATATCTATCTAACAATATTAACATATATAACGCTCTCGCTATTTTAAAATTGATGAGTTTAATTTCAAAATGCCAGTCTCCATAGAAGGAGCTAAGAAATAAGGGAAACAAAGTGTTCAAACAACGAATCGTTCTCCCTCCCTTGCTTTTTTTATTTTTGTTTTGTTTTGTTATTGTTCTTTTTTGCCTCATTATTACTTTTACGCCCCTCTGTCACTTAAGATCTAATTGGATACTCCTACGCTTGCTCTCTCGAGTTATTTCCCCCCTATATTTTTGTGTAGTGTCCTTTTAATTTAGAATTAAATTTGTTACATTTCTTAAATGTCAAGATGATTTTATTTTTTTCATTCAAGGCAAACATTTCGCTGAATTACCCTAAACAAGTGAAAAGGAAATTATTAAATGTCAATAAGAGAATATTCGCACAGATGATATTTAAAATGCTATAGTAGTTTGAAGAAAACGTGACTCTCTTAGTACACGCTAGGAAATTATAGGACACAAAGAATATGGAAGAAATTGGGCTAATTAATAAGGAAAACATGTTTTAGATTTTAATTTTGTAGAAATATTCATTGTAGAGCTGAGGGGAGGAAGCGCTCAGGTACAAATAGCTGGAAAAGGAATCGTCTGACTACAGTAAACAAGCAGCCGTGTGGAGCCGTCATACTGAGGGGAGGAAGCGCTCAGGTTCAAAGAGCAGGAAAAGGAATCGTCTGACTACAGTAAACAAGCAGCCGTGTGGAGCCGTCATACTGAGGGGAGGAAGTGTTTAGTTTCAAAAAGTTGGGGAGAGGGGTGCTTCAAGTTATTTGTGAGTCAGGAGGTAACCAGAAAAAACTACCTACTACCTAAAACAAGCAGACATCATCATTTACTACCTAGTTAAAATGTGTAATGAATACAATTTATATAAACTCCTAGGTGGTCATATGGTCTAAGGCATCACTCTCGCATAAGCTTGGATTACTGATCACTGGGAGATCGAGGTTCGGATCAAGATCGAGAGTATTGAGGGTGTTTTCCCCTATATGGCTTCCCACTGGCTTTCCTCTTGAAAGGCGGATACATTTCATCTAAAGGATACCTTCTCCATCCCTAACATATTCGTAATTTATATTTATACGTGTAATTTGTTCGTGGTGGAAAAAAAAGTTTATAAAATTGTTTTATTATTACAAAGATTTGCTTTTTTTTCATTAATAAAAAGGATAATTTAATTAAAATTTAAATACTGACGAGAACAAAATAGATAAACACATAACTTAGAATGTAGTACAAATATGCAATATATTTTTTATGAGCTTATCTGGTCTGAAATACTGGTGGTAAGAATGTCGCAGTAAAAAATTAATTAAATACACCATTTGTTTATAGGAAACTACAGTTGAATTATTTTAAAATGGTTTCTTATGTCTTTGAAAATTTCACTGACAAAATTCCGGTCCAGTCATTTTAAAGCTACTGCGACTCATTTTCATTGGGATAGTTACTAGATACATTTTCCTTAATTGGACTGTAATTGGATTTCTGTAAATAAGCTACACCATCCTTACAATCAAGTTACGAGTAACAAGCTAATCACTATTACATAATAATTAGGTAGAGTTATATATATCTTAACCAAACAAATTTGTCTTTGACAAATTGTAGTTTCTTGACGGTATAAGGCATACAGCTGACGTAAGATTCAATTGTATAATTAATTGGTTACTGACAAGCTATTTATTATTTGGTAATTATACATATATAAAATAAAGTGATTTTTTATTACAATGCTAAAAGTAAAATCCAAACCGTGATACACTTTTAAAATTTTGCTTGAATTGAAAACTATTTAAGCAAATAACCTTCCATATAATGAAGATACAAGTGGACTTAGGCTTAGGTTTTATTTATAGGATGGGGGATATAAATAGGCCCACTACGTTGTGGATGAGTTTAATAAGACGTTTTAAAATAATGAATTGAAATAAGAAACTCGTAATTTGAATATAAATAAATGCAATTTAAATAAATATTGATATAATAAATTTAGTGATTGTTTTACTTCTTCGCGTCTTATTGTATATCCGAAAAAAACACATTTGAGTTACTTAACGTGCACTTTATGAACCGATTGATATTATCAGAACACAATAATATCTATGAGCGAGAGCGAAAGTTCCTATCAATTTTGCCAGAAAAGGTATTTTCATATACCTTCCAGGGTTATTTTACATGCCACAATCTACATAGGACCAATGGTTTTATTTTCCCTCCGAAGGAAGTTGTGCAACGATTTGAACCCACGAACATATGGTCCTGAGATGAGCACTTTACCTCAATACCATCGAAGTCGACCACATTTAATTACACTAAAGGGGTAAGTATGAAGAAGGTAGTAACTAGAGGAAAATGTACACACATTTTTGTGGTTAGATAAGGGAAAACAATTAAGGAAAAAACCCACCATTATAACAAGCTGGAAACCAAGGCCAGGACTCCTTGTCAACTTCAAACCACAATAAATAATTAATGAGTTTAAAATTATCCCACTTTCCCACCAGTTGTAAGTATTCCTTCAAAGTATATACACTATTTATAATATGTAATACACGAGTTTTATAATATGTGACTCAAACGGTTTTCTTGATTCAAACTAGTTGTTAAATTTGAACAAATAGTCAGCACCATTCCCTTGAATAAATACTTTATTTTTTTATAAATATGCCAACTAAACAAAAATAATCTAATTAGCAATCAAACCGTTTTCGATAGTCAAATGGTCCAAGGCATCACTCTAGTAATATTTTGGAACTGTTGATGACGAGAAGACAGGAGTTAGAATCCCGGTCGGGTTTAACGTGAGTGGGTTTTTCTTAAAATGGTTTTCCACTCTTTGTTCACGCGAATGTCGGTACAATTTCTTTAAATTTAATCTTCTTTATCCCTAAAACATCAGCGTAGTTAATATATTTGCGTAAAAACTGAAAGGTTAGTGAAACGCAGTAAACAAAAAAAAATCAAATAATAAATATCGATTAAATTATGTTTAGTCGATGTCGGGATGTAGTGGATCATGACAACTGGGAGGATTCCATCTATAGTAGAATTATTATAGTAATTTATAAAAGTTCTAACCTAACTTATTCTATCAACATTTAACTATATTATTAGTGTGATTTTTTTAGTTGTTGGTAATATACAGGTTGTACCACAGCCATAACATATGGGACACGCTTCAGTGGTGGACAGGAAACACAAAAACAATTAAGAGTTTATATAAACATCTGTCCCATTTGACCTTGTTTCAGGATTAGTTATGTTTGTACTCTTATCATAGGAAGTGCTCAAAATGGCCTCAGGATTCTACGACACGACGACTGCAGGCTTGCTCTCAAGACAAAGTAGGCCCCTTTGAACACTTCCTAAGATGTTAAGCTTCTCCACCTTACTGAAGCACAAATATGACTGTAACCCGGAAACAAGGTAAAATGGGACAAATGTTTATATGAACGTCTTTTTCATGGTTTTTGTGTCTCTTGTACAACTTCAAAGTGGGTCCCAAAAGTTACGGTACATACTATATATAAAACGTGACATGCAAAGATCGCATAATTTGAGTTATAAATACGCGAAAATATAACTAAAAACGTTTACATTAATTCTTATGAAATTTTGAAGGTAGATTAAAGTATTCTAACACCCTCCATTGTCCCCAACCTCAATATTAAAACCTTGACGTCAATGTTATCGACAATAAGGCCCAGATTTAAACGATGATAACAGGAGATAGCGCCTCCACAAACTGTCGCAATAAATAATACATATATTATTTATTTTGGTCCTATAGCTGCAGTAATACTGAGTTATTAAAATTAATGTTTATTGCTTGCTTTATCAATTTGTATTTATTTCCGACAAAATATTACTTACCTAGTAGTGGCACATACGGCAACCAAATATTTCAATTGGGTCATTTTTTTTATAGAAAGTTTATAAATTAAATAAAACACATTTTTATTTTCAAAGTGTAGACATCATCTGTCTTATATGTCCATTTCAAGTTTATTATAATTTATTTTAACAATGAGCGTTTAACTGCTAAACGCAGTTAATTTTGTAAATGAAAAATTATTAAGTTGATAAGCAATAACAAAAAAAAAGCTTTCGTTTAATGTTGGTGCCTCATTTTATTCAAATACACGAAGCCTCCAAACCGCCAAATATTGCCTTGTTGGCAATCCATTCTGTTACAAGCTTCACACCTTGGACAGTGTGACCATGATGTGGGAATTAGTTTTAATGCAACGGAGGATCATTAAGATTTTTTTTCCTTTCTAAAGTTGGCTAACGCGCTTGTCGTGTTGATCTTGACTGCTGAGGACGGGGAGATCGAGGTTCGAATCTCGGTCGGGTGAACTGGGGTTGGTTTTTCCTAAATAGTTTTCCACTCTCCCTCCACGCAAATGCGGGTTCACTTCCTCTAATTCAATCTCCCTAGTTCCTAATCCATTAGCGTAATTAGTACTTAAAACGTATAAACCGGACGGGT
Organism: Timema douglasi; assembly: GCA_901482245.1. NCBI lineage: Eukaryota > Metazoa > Arthropoda > Insecta > Phasmatodea > Timematidae > Timema > Timema douglasi. Next base: position 21,300 of record CABEEJ010006584.1, on the reverse strand, counting down.
AGTAAGACGCGGTGCTAAATAATAATTTTTTTTTTTTTCTAAATTTCCCCTCACTTTCGATGGAATCACTTTTTGGAGCTGAGCGGACTATATTAATAATGCCCTTTGGCTCATGACCATGAGAAACTATAAAATGCCTGTTCCTAAAAAAAACAAACCAAAAGTGAGCCCCGCCTCCCTTCCCTCCCACCCGCTGCTCTCCCCTCCCGCAAGAGTCCAGGCGCTCGGCTGTGAAACCATCCTATTCAACTACGGTCTCTGGGGAGAATATGTGACACTCGTGCCGAGACGCTCGGGCGTCGTTAATGCTAGGCGTCACTTGTCCCAGAACACTCCTCAATCCACCTCCCTCACCCCTCTCCCCTATCCATCCACCCCTCTATCCCCAGCACGCACTGTTTCCTACTGAATAAATGGCGCATGAAATGAAATCCATAGGATGGAGGGAACATCCCTGTAGATGGGTGTGTGAGTGTGTTTGTTTGTGGTGTGAAAGGAACAATATCACTGTCACGCGAAAGGGCAAACCTTTAGCGAACAACTCATCCGACATTTGGAAACTGTATTGGGCATTTTATAAAAAACTTTTTTTTACCCTGGTGCACACGCTTTTTAAACAGAGTCGGAATCGTGTTACAGCCCTATTTTCATAGGTAGAGTCTCTCATCTGACGTCTGCTCGACTGATGAGGTGGACCTGAAATCAATGTAATGAGGTGGACTGGATAGAACTGGCTCGAGATAGGGTGTAATGAGGACTGAGCAGAGCTAGCTCAAGTTAGGAATATGGTGTAATGAAGGGACTGGATAGAGAGCTAGATCGGGATAGGATGTAATGAGGGGTATTGGATAGAAATAGCTCAAGATAGGGATAGGGTGTAATGAGGTGTATTGGATAGAACTAACTCAAGTTAGGGATAGGGTGTAATGAGGGGTATTGGATAGAACTAGCTCAAGATAGGGATAGGATGTAATGATGGGTATTGGATAGAACTAGCTCAAGATAGGGATAGGATGTAATGATGGGTATTGGATAGAACTAGCTCAAGTTAGTGATAGGGTGTAATGAGGGGTATTGGATAGAACTAGCTCAAGATAGGGATAAGGAGGGGGATTGGATGGAACTAGCTCAAGATAGGGATAGGGTGTAATGAGGAGGATTGGATGGAACTAGCTCAAGCTAGGGATAGGGTGTAATGAGGGGTATTGGATAGAACTAGCTTAAGGTAGGGCTAGGGGGCGTACTTTTGTAAGTGTAGCAATTAACTTTAAAGTTTATAATGAAAGTGTATGTAAAAAATTACTATTATGTAGTTTAGCATTTAATTGCACAAAACTCTTTATTTAATCACCCGATGAGTGTAAAAGTCGGATAGCCTGGATCGATCAATAAACACGATAAAAAAAATTACAATACGAAATTTCGATTCAAATATGAACAAATAAGATTCGTAAAAAATATTTATTCTTCACTAAAATAATAATTGATGAAACGACATTTCAACTTTTTAACACTTTAATTTTTTAATTGGTCAAATAATCATCTTACTCCCCCGAGTTCCAACAAAGTAATTCTTCCTCCCCGCCTCCCCCACCTTCGATGTCAGGCCAATTACAAAATTTTAATAATATTTTCTTTGCAGACCTTTACAAGGCTTGGGCTCATTAAAATTGTATTTTTTTTCACTGTTGGTTAACTCATTAAACTTTTTTTTTGTTTTTGTTTGGGAGCTTTGAGTTTCCAAACTAAAATGGAAAAACCTCTCTTCAAAGAGTGAAAATAATTTATTGGTTTGAAGGCTCTGTTTTATAGCTATATTCAAATATTATATTTTCGCCAGACTTTATTCTTTATATAAGTATAGATATAACAAAGAAGGGTAATTATTAAAGTTTTTTTTTTCACCACAACTTTTTACTAGTACCCGTCTATTAACTAATTACGCTAATCACTGAAAGAAATTTACTGATTTTACACACGGAATCACGTATATCTTTCCAGTCCTGACTAGTAAATGGTGATCTTAACTACTTACTTGGATTATTCCATAACCAATAATGGTTTTCACGTACGTATGTGTTTCCAATACGATAATGGAATTATGTTAACGCGTCACAATAGTGACGTCATCAATTTTAACGTTAACAATGGAAATAGCCCATTGCTTAATGTCGCAAGCCCATATGTGTTGAAATACATCCAGAAAAGTAATGTTATTTTTCTCCAAATGGTATGGTACTCAACCTATGATGTATTGGAAGGTTTTAATGCTTGTACAGTTATAATAACAGTAGGCCTATCACCTATTCCCTGCTCTAGGTTTACCCCAAAATACTAGTTCAACTTATTTAAAATATAACATTGTTCAGTGATTTTACGAAATTTTAATTTTAGCGATCACGATCATTTGCAATGATTGTATTGCTTATGCTTCTAGTGAACAAATAAATCTATAATTATGTAGAGGGGCCTACATTACAATTTTGAACTTGGGTTGATATGAACTAGCCACAGAAAAGTTGCACATATTCTCCTAATTCCCATTTTTTTCACCAACTCACTCAAAAAAAATCTTCCATAAATTATTATTATTATTATTATTATTATTATTATTAGCACCGCGTCTTACTACCCGTTCGGGTTATATGCACTTACGCTAATGTGTAATGGTAGGGTGATTGTGAGATGAAACGGAGGACCTACAGTTTAACGTGGAATCCGAACCACGGTGGAGGCCTGGCATTCCCCACAATTCACAAGATGTCTTGTCAGAGGTGAAGGAAGGGTTTGTGTAATCAGATAAATCTGTGCCGGGACCAAGGATTGAACCCCGGCCGCCAGCATAGAAGTCTGACACCTTACCCCTAGACCGCCAGGTCACCTACTTCACTTCATCTTGAAATAGTAACTTCTTAGGGAAAGTTTATTTTTAGTTTATTTTATGATTAAACTTGAAGGGTAAAGGAAACCACTCACTACTCGTATAGAGTACAAGTACAAGATGGCCACCTTTGACGGGAATGGACGAAGCCACCCCTACACAGACTGCGCTGTTTACATCCTAATGTTAAAAGATACGTCATTGACTGAGAAGACTGTAAATATCCCATTCCGAAATGGGATGCTCAAGACGTCATCAACAAGGGTCACGTAGCCCCAGATTTTGTTCCATTACAAAGATTCTGTTGCAAACCCATTCTTTGGCATGTAATAGTACAATTACGTTAAATTGATTCGCAACAAAACTCCCGTTTGTAAACAAAAACTACGGGCATTAAACCTCGATTAAAGACAAAACAAAAATTCCATGTCTTTTATGTTATAGTTCCTTCCTCAATTTTTCTCAGTGTATTTGGGAGGAGGCATTATGGAATTTAGATGGAGTATGCCCGCGTTTGCGCTGAGCGAGGAAAACCACATAGGAAAAACCACCCGACCTGGATTCGAAACCACATCTCCCTATACTCTACAATCTAGTCTATTGCGAGTGTGAAACCTTAGACTATATATCCACTGAAACGCGCTATCATAATAGTAATATAAAATCTTTCACATAATTTAATTAAGGGATATATGGTGACCTGGCGGTCTAGGGGTAAGGTGTCAGACTTCTGTGCTGGCGGCCGGGGTTCAATCCTCGGTCCCGGCACAGATTTATCTGATTACCAAACCCTTCCTTCACCTCTGACAATACATCTTGTGAATGTGGGGAATGCCAGGCCTCCACAGTGGTTCGGATTCCACGTTAAACTGTAGGTCCTCCATTTCATCTCACAATCACCCTACCATTGCACATTAGCGTAAGTGCGTATAACCCGAACGGTTAGTAAGACGTGGTGCTAATAATAATAATAATAATAATAATAATAATAATTAAGGGATATAAATTAACCTTTGATATTCCTTGTGGACCCCTTGGAAAATTATGATGAAATCTTGATACCCTTCCCAGAAAAATGTTTTTATTTTAAATACATAAAATAAAGTACATGGACAGTATTATCAAGTAAAATAATCAAACTGAAATCAAGTAATCAAAATTTTTAGAACATAATTTATGATACGTTGATATATGTTGTTTTTACATAATAATAATAATAATAATAATAATAATAATCGAAGGAAATGTTGAATTTCAGTTAGAGGCCATTAAAAAAATATGTATTTATTTTTTATCAGTAAAAATAATCCCTTTAATCTATTTTCCGACCCATCGCTTAAATGACGGGGCGTATAAAATAATATTATATAATAATTACTGTATATAAAAAACTGAAAATGATAAAAACAAATAAAAAAAATCAATTCAATGTGAAAATATGATGCGTACCCCTTGTGAAATTTCGGATCTACTTTATTATGGGTCACGTGTTTAGGAAACCGCATGGTCTAAAAGGCGTCACTCTCACAATAATAATACTGAGCACCGCGTCTTACTACCCATTCGGGTTATACGCTTAAGTACTAATTACGCTAATGGGCTAGGAGTTGTTAAGGTTGAATATAGAGGAAGTGAACCCGCATTTGCACTGAGGGAGAGTGTAAAACCATTAGGAAAAGCCACCCCCAGTTACTCGAACGAGATTTGTACCTCAATCTCCCCGTCCTCGGCAGTCTAGCTTAACACTAAACTAGCGCGTTAGCTAATTACGCCACCGAGGCAGGTCTCTCGCAATATACATAACCACCGATAACGGGAGGACCGTAGTTCAATCCCGGTCCGATGCACTGAGGATTATTTCCTAAGAGGTTTTCCACCCGTCCTCCAATAGAATTCAGGTACATTTCCTCTAAATTCAACCTTCTTCATCCTAAACACAAACATTCGGTGATGAGTATTTTAATTGAACCGTGTGTTATTATTCATTAGGGTAATATTCTTAGTATAAATCAAACTAATGAGTTAGGGATGAGGAGGGCTATATTTATAAAAAGTGTACCCGTATTTTCATGGAGGAAGAGTGGAAATTCACTGTGGGAAAACCACCCTCAGTAAACACGACCAAGGTTCGAACCTTGATCTCCCAATCATTGGTAGTTTAGTGTACTGCGTGAGTAGCGCGTTAGACCACGCAGCAAACAAAGAGGCTATTATTTCACTTATAAATATGGGAGAAAATATTACATTTTTGGAAATGAAGAGAAAATATTTGGCAAAGCATAAACTAAATCTACTCTAAACATCCAAAATAACCTTTATTATAGGAAGAAGCCACCATCTGAAATACCTAGGGAAATTGCAAAGTTTATTTATTTGTTTTGTGCTTCGAGAGAAAGTTGAGATAAGATTGGGGGGAAAAGGTCAACAGAAAACAAGCTAAAAGTTGTGCAATTTGCTGTCGTCGTGACTTTTATGGGAAAATATCTCCATGTAAGGATCGAGGGGTAGCTGTAGGGTGCGTAGGAAACTCTTTCACAGATTTATTGAAATTTGATTCAATAAATTTATTCTTTAACGAAGTAATTTTTTTTGAAAATTATTTTATACATTGTTAATAATTTTAAATAAAATTCATATATATATATACGCCTGATTAAAAAAAGTTTATACCATATTTGACAATCGATACAATTTTAGTTTTAGAATATATAATACATACAGTCATATATTGTTTCTAAAACCTTTCATGCAAAAAATAGAAGAGCTAAAAGCAAATATCGCTATAATAACTTTTTATTAATGTTCATATTTGATGTGGTTAAGGAGTAATAAATGACAAATTTATATCTTATTTACTTTTGTTCTCTTCTCTTTTTAATGAGAAGGGAATTAAAATAAATAAGATATAATTTTGTTTAATCATTGTGTTTTTCTAAATTTTAACACAGAATTTTTAATTTAAATAAGGAGTTTTTCAAATTACTATCAAAATTAATATATTTATTACTAAGGTGGGTTTTCTAAATTCCAGTGGAATTGTGAATGTTAAGCTTACACACTACAAAAACTTATTAGATATATTCTTGTTACTTTCTCATAAATGAAATTTTTTAAATTTTTTTTTCCCAAACGTACTTTTTTCAATTGTTGCAATGATATGGAAGCGTAGTTTTTACTAAATATTTTAATTTCCTTAATTCTTTCTGAATATTTTATTTTTATAATCCAAGCTACTCAGTATAGCTATTGTATTACTAAACATCAGGTTATATATTATGTTACTTTATAAGTTTAGAACAATAGAGATAAATTAGATTAAAAGATCAATCTCGAAATAGAAATAATTTCTGATAGCGGAAAGGTTGACGTTTTAATATCGAGTTGCATTAAGGGATACCAGATTGGTGTACCGATTGTAGATTTTCCTAAATAATTTCTTACTTTCCTTATACGCAGATGTGGGTACATTTATTCCAATTTATGTCTTCCTTACTCCTACCACATTAGTGTAAAAAGGGAATATCCCGGACGTTAAGTAAAAAGCTATCAAAATAAGTTAAGTTTTAACTTCGTGTCTGGGCTTTTTAAGACGTTTGTTTGATTTTTCGTCAGTTTTAAAAAGCGCACCTGTTTACTGAAATAAGATATATATATTATATTTAGCACCGCGTCTTACTACCCATTCTGGTTATAGGCTTTAAGTACTAATTACTCTAATGGATTAGGAATTGGGAAGGTTGAATTAGAGGAAGTGAACCCGCATTTGCGTGGAGGGAAAGTGGAAAACCATTTAGGAAAGACCACCCCCCAGTTCACCCGACTGAGATTCGAACCTCAATCTCCCCGTCCTCAGCAGTCGAGCTCAACACGACAAGTGCGTTAGCCAACTACGCCACCGAGGCGGGTACTAGTGAAATAAGAGATCTGGGTTTTATTTTCGTAATGATAAAAATATTTATCGATGTATAAAATTGAGGCCTTTTCTTCTACAATGATGGACATAAACCAGGAGTCCTCTGGTTCTAAGTTTAAGTTAATTTTGTTTTTAAATAATGTTCTGGTATAGTTAGTAGATTCAGTAATAACACGTTTAAATACTCCAAGTAAAATTAAATTTAAAAAATGAATAGCCTTTTTAGAATTGATTATTAAAAAAATATATATAAATTATCAAATGTACATGATTTCGAATGTTAAAAATAAAGATGTAATTATCATTTCTTTCTTTAAAAAAAATATAAACAATTATATATAGTTCTTTTAAATCCAATAAAACAACACACACTGGAAAATATGAAAATCAAGAGCGACTTGATATTTAAAAAAAACAATGACAACCTGATGGTCACAATCCACCCTCTATTTCATCCCCCACTGCAACCGCTCTTCCTCCATTTTAAATATTGACACACTGAGTGGTCAGAATACAAACGCGCTGTAATTGGAAAATTTAATTAAAGTCCAACCAAAAGTATGTGTGTGTGTGTGTGTGTGTGTGTGTGTGTGTGTGTGTGTGTGTGTGCGTGAGGAGCAGTCAACCCAAACGGAATAGAGCTAAAAGAAAAATGTGGAAGAAAAACATGAGAAAAATTAAAGAATAGATTACAAAAAAAATAGCTACCTCCATTAATTACATTCAACATAATATTTTAACTAAATATAAATATTATATTATTTTCTTTTTCTTATGTTCGTGTGTTACAGTTACATTTTTTATGCATATTATTTCGTACAAATTTTAAAAAAAATTGCTTGTTGCATGCATTTAACTCCTAAGATTATCTTTTATTTAAGTATGACCCTTTAATGTAACACTAAGTTATTCGCTCTGCGCTGAACTGAAAATTGATATTGGTGGTTTTGATATCCAGCAGCATATTTTACTTTTGTTAGATAGAAAGTATAGTTTTTACATAGTATTATCATAACAAACACATAATTTTGGTCAAAATATACCAAATTTTCATTCCATAAAAAAATGTACCATTATTTGACCTAATAGTACCCCCGGCTCTTAGGTCAAATAATGGTACATTTCTCTATAGGATGAAAAAAAAAACTTAGACAAACTTACATTGAAACATTATTATTATTATTATTATTAGCACCGCGTCTTACTACCCGTTCGGGTTATACGCACTTACGCTAATGTGTAATGGTAGGGTGATTGTGAGATGAAATGGAGGACCTACAGTTTAACGTGGAATCCGAACCACGGTGGAGGCCTGACATTCCTCACATTCACAAGTTGTGATCAATACAAGTCTTGTCAGAGGTGAAGGAAGGGTTTGGTAATCAGATAAATCTTTGCCGGGACTGAGGTAAAAATTGAAACAAATAAAATTGAAAAATTAAAAAAATTGTATTCTAAAAAAATAAACACAATATGGTTCAACTTTTTCGTTTTTTCTGTTTCATTTTAGAGTGTTTTTTTCCTTTCCTACTCCCGCACTTGCTTCGAATTAATATTATAATGTTTCGCAGTTGCCACAGTGCTGTGCTCTTCGGCACAAATATTCATTTCTCGTTTAAAATTAATGGTAAAAATACGTTTTCTACTCGACATAGCTTTCACAATGTTCACGGTGAGGAAAACTAGTCAATGATTGAAGAGTCTAGTTCCAGTTATATTGACATGGACATTCCATGAAGTATTTTATTTATTTATTTGAGCTATTTAACGTGCACTTTTAGAACAGACTGAATATATCAGATAATGATAATTTCTTTGAGAGAGGGTTAAAGAGAATATTAATTTTGCCGGGAAAAGTATTTTCCCATACCTGCCAGAGTTATTTTACATGACGCAATCAAAATCGGGCTGGCGGATTTACTTCCCCTCCGAAGGAAGTTGTGCTACGGATTTTTCTCGCCCAAGGAAAATCCGTCAAACCCAGCTGAATCCAAACCCACCCACAAAAATCGGGTCCTGAGGCAAGCACTCTTCCCCAAGACTTCCACCAAGTAAATTGCGAGAATTACTAGGGCACTCAGCTCAGAGTTGAAGTCAGGGGAGTTGAATATTAGGATGGAGGGTGCTGGGAATATTGCATAGTGTGAAGCACGCGATAATTTTTCGAAATATCTATATACCAGATATAATTAAGTCAACCCGACAATTATTAACCATTCTACTTTTTCTACAACTACTCAAATACCGTAGTTTAATTTTCTATACATATTAATGTTTTATTTCTTAATTTTTTTTCATTTATTTGAGGCATTTTACAAAACGGATCAGGCCACAGATTGGAAAAAGTGCATGATGATAATGATAATGATGAGCTATTTAACTGTGAACTAACTGATAATACAGTCAACTCTCGATTCTACGACCTTTCACGGTTCCCTGGAAAAGGGTCGTTATTTCGAAGGGGTCGTTATTGGAATTTTAACAGATTTTGTTCCATCCCTGACCTTCATACGAAAAAATTGCATTTTTTAGACAATACGTGAAAAAGTAAATAAAATAAAACCTACCTATTTCTTGAAGAAGGTACTCCTTTCACTCATTTCGTCAAAATTATAAGTTCGTATCAAAAAAAAAAAAATAGCTTGGGTCATCAAAAATCGTTCACAAAATCCAACCAAAAACGTAACCAAATCAAAATAACAATGTTAAACAATAGCATGGGTCGTCAAAAATTGTTCACAAAATCAAACCAAAATAGTAACCAAATCGAGAATCGAAATAACAATGGCAAAAGCAAGCCTGGCGCGTGATGTAGCGGTAGTCGTGCGTGCGGAAACATTATCTTGCTTGTGGGAGGGGTTGGTCAGAGTCAAGTGATATTGGCTGGCATTGATGAGGTGGTGTCTTTTTTTATACCTGACCCACCCCAGTTACTAGTAATACAGCGTTCACAAAAATAATTGCAACGCAGCGACCTAAATAAATGCAACAAACACATTTTACAGCCGATTTCCTTAAACTTTTCAACCTTTTTTCCCACATTTTTCACGGTTCCTCAAAAAAGGGTCGTTACTTCGAGAGGGACGCTATTCCCGGGGTCGTAAAATCGAGAGTTGACTGTATCAGCACACGATTTATAAACTAACTCAAATCTAGAACAAACACAACACTTAACCCCCAGCCGTTAATTCATTACTGTAAAAGGGGAAAACCGGCATTTACCCAATATTTTGGCCATGCCAGGAAACTAATCAGGGACCCTTTGCTCAATACAGACGCGCTACCAACTGAGCTAAAGTGTCGGGACATGATAATGTTAAAATGATTTTAAATATTTGTCATGGGGCATTACGTAATTTGATTGGGATTTTTAATCTTTTATTTATAAAAGTTTCTCGTCAAATGGGCGTGCTTCTCATGACAAATATTCTAAAACTTTTGAACTTACAATATGTAGAAAATTGAACTAAATATATCTCCAGAATCCAGATGTTACTTATTTTGGGCAAAGTTTTTTTTTGTATAAAAATTTAAAAAATACGGAACGCACCTTAAACTCGTGTTCATTTCAATCCCTTAAAGAGATTATAGATGCCTGGAAGCTGAAAACTTTACTTGCACGCAGTTTAAACAGGCCACATCACCTGAAATGAGTTATTATAGTTTTTTAATTATTATTATTATCATTATTAGCACAGCGTCTTACTACCCGTTCGGGTTATACGCACTTACGCTAATGTGTAATGGTAGAGTGATTGTGAGATGAAATGGAGGACCTACAGTTTTAACGTGGGATCCGAACCACGGTGGAGATCAGGCATTCACCACATTTACAAGATGTCTTGTAAGAGTTGAAGGAAGGGTTTGGTAATCAGATAAATCTGTGCCGAAATCAAGGATTGAACCCTGGACCCCAGCACAGAAGTCCGACACCTTACCCCTGGACCACCAGGTCACCAATTGAGTTGTTAAGGCACGAAAGAACCAAATGCTGATTTTCAAACGTTTTAGTAAACATTTCCACGTATATTAAGAAAATCTTAAATCAATATTGTCTCTTAAATTCAATGGGATCTAAAGTAGATAGTAAAGTTATAGTTTTTTTATTACCTACTAGCAGCAGAAGTAACCTGGAAATGCATTATGTGGTTACCCCAGGCAACACTTTAATCTGATTCCATAGCCATAAAAAATCTCTTTATTTCAGTTCCTGCGAACCAGTTTTAAATCAATTTAAAAAAATCTAATCCAAAATCTAAAATTCCAGTTTTGTGGGGCACTCTTTATGCACAAAGGCTAAACATTTTAAAAGTCCAACTTTGAGGTGCACTCTTTGTGGACAGAGGTCAAACAATTATTTTAAAATTCCAGCCCTCTGAATGCGTTAGATATCGCCCAATACTCATGAGTAATGCCCAACAATTTTTTTTTTAGCAATGCGTATTACTAGCCATTCGGTTCATTCGCTTCCATTTTATTAAAATAGATAAAAGTTTAGACCTAATACATTTTTTATTTCACATTTTATCACCAATAATGACCGATACAACAATATTTTTTTAAATATGTGTTACTATAATTTTATCGTGGAACGTTTGTTATAGAATTATATAGTCATATTTTCATAGTAAAAGTATTATCTGACAACTAAAAAAAATATATCTACTTTCACATATTGATACGTCAAGTCATGTGATCTGAAGCTGTCACTTTTGATAGAGGGTATAATAAATACCTTTAAAATAACATCAGGGATATAAGAAAAAGTATCAATGTTGACTGCAAAAAAATATAAATTCGTGTTTTATAAAAGTTTCACCTTGAAAAAAAAAATCTACTGGAAGAATTACTAAACAAATTCCTAATAAGGGACCGTTTGATGCATTATCCAGCAAGTTAAAGACAAGTCTGTAAATATTTAATGAACAGAGGCAATATTAACATATTTACAAGCTTTCACATGAAGGGTTCTACAGAATTAATTAAATTCTCCTCTACCTTACTTTTATATTTTCTTTCTTGACATTTTATTAAATAGCTATGCTACTTTGAGACGCTCTTAACTAACCATTTCTCTGAGAGAACGGAGTAAAAGTACTTAATATTCTTCTAGAAGAACAAATAGCATCTACTTCGTTAAGTATACTATTTTAAGACACCTTAATTAAAACAGAACATAATATTCTGTATTGAACCCGACGGGATTAACAAACTGAAATAAGACAAAAATAAACGAACAGCATTTTATTTACCGACTAAAATAACATGCCACAAACATAAAATAAAAAAAGTTAAAATAAATTTGAAAAATTAATTTTTTAATGTTTTCAAAACGTAGACGACAACAGTATATCCAATTGTCTCAATAAAACATATTTTAACACCAGATGTTTTCTCGAATATTTTATAGTAATGTGCCCACGTGGATAAAATGTTATACTATAAATATATATTTGTATTTTTTTTAGTAAAAAGATTCTTAAGAAGATTTGACAGCTTTTACAAAAAATAATATTTTAAGAAAATTTGAAACTGTTTTTTATTGATAGTTTTTAAATTGTTTTTATTTTACTTCAATTTTTCGAAGATAGAAGTACTGTGATGCAAAAAAAAATAGAATTTGAGATTTTGATAAATTGCGATGGAAAATGTGGTTTTCACGATGCCGTCTGTCTGTATCTTGGCCTTATTCCATTTTACCGTTTGGGTTAAACCTTGATATCTAGGCTTTTCATGGGGTTCACCTGAGGTGTTTTGGCCTTAAATTGCCCTAAAATAATTAAGAGTGATTTACTGAAAGGAAAAATAAACTATTTTGATTAAGTTTTGTATCCAGCTATTGTTTAACATTACAAAAACAAATATCAATTCTAATTCTCCCATGAAAATTAATTTTTAGGTACCTTACATTCGGAAATCTCCTATTTTAATCATATCCCCGCCACTAAATTCCATTCACCGTAAGAATTGACTTCTGAAAGGCCTTTTTCCCTACCATAAATCTACTATATAGCAGGATATTGGTAGGATAAAAGACCTTTCAGAGAGTAATTCCTACCGTGAATGGAATATATTTTAAATACGAAGTAGCTTAGCATTGTAAAGTTCTAATATCATTTAAAATATTACAATCTTTATTTGAAATATAATTTTTTAAAAAAGAACAGTATTTTCCGAGCTAAGCGTATATATATACATCTAGCTCAATGCTACTGTTTTAAAAAAAATATATATTATTATTAAATTATATAATATATATATATATATATATATATATATATATATATATATATATATAATGGAGTTTTTAAAATATTAATTGATTGTTATACTCTTTGGGAGACAGAGATGTATTTATTTTATCACAGTCTCGTAAAAGTGTTAATTATTAAATTTAGTGGTGTGTCTCTGTAAAAAAAAAATTGTTTCGATTCACAAATCTTACGTACTTTTAGTAAATTACTCAGATCACTTAAGTTGCCCCTACACCCACCCCATCAAAATTAAAATTTAAATATTCCACCGTTTTGCACCCTAGCCACAGTTTTTTTTTAAAGAACATCTGTACAGGAACATATTAAGAAGGATATCGCATATAAACTATTACCGTAGACGTTTTGTTACGCCTTAGTCGTAAACTATTTAAACAAACCAAAAATCAACTCTTCAAGTTGTAAAACTGTGACCACAACGCATCAACACTCTAATTTAAAATAATAATTATTTTAACACTAAAGTGTATATTTTTTTCCTTGGATTCTTTGAGGACAATAATAATAATAATAATAATAATAATAATAATAGAATAAGAGTCTTGCTACCCGTTCGGGTTATACGCACTTACGCTAATGTGTAATGGTAGGGTGATTGTGAGATCAAATGGAGGACCTAGAGTTTAACGTGGAATCCGAACCACACATCCACAAGTTGTAATTAATATACACGTCTTGTCAGAGGTGAAGGAAGAGGGTAATCAGATAAATCTGTGTCGGTACCGAGGATTGAACCCCAGACTCCAAACACCGAAGTCTGACACCTTACCCCTAGACCACCAGGTCACCGACAGTTATTCTAAAATCACTAGTAGTAGCTGTAGGAGGTATTTATATTTAAATACTACATAGTTAACATTATGATCAGCCTTTTTATATTTGGGTTATTGTAGTTTTTCCATAAATTAGGCAAATTAAATTAAATTATAAATAAATATTAAATTATTAAAGTAGTAAGCTAGTCTACGAACTAAAATGGATTGTCAAAATTTTAACTAAACGATCTTACATTTTCAATCTTAACAGTTTTTATCATTTGCATTTGAGGTAGTTTTAACCTAGTAGTCAAAGTGTACAAGTTTTGAATAAATTTGTACAAACAATGTTGTGTCGTTTTTAAATCTTCGATTAAGCGACCTGATTTCTTAGTTTTTACATGTCGTGGTGAAATTCCCTTCTCCTTCTCCACACCTGTTGCTACATTGGAAAATAAATTGTCCACGTATGCTCTAAGACGTCATATTAGCAATAGACTGTACTGCTGTTGTTTGGGGTTCAAATCCCAGTCGAATTCACTGAGAGCTTTCTTTTCCAAAAGGATTTCTTCCCTCCTTCCAGGGGTAGTAAAACGCAAGGATATATATATACATACATATATTTCATATGGTATGCATTTAAAATTGAATTAATTTAGTTAAAAAGTTTAGTACATTAATCATATTAGGTGAGGATGTATGGTACGCGTAAAAAGTCATTTATTTTGCAGTTTTTTAGCAAAATATTTCTTTCTTTGTCCAAAATAAATAAAATATTGCTCGAGTAGCAACATTTGGTTTAATTTTCTTCAAATAGTGATATCAACAGTTGTTGATTGAATATCTGCCATGAGTATAGCAACATTAGATGATCAAATTTTTAAATGAAAAAAAAAAA